>JAOTAV010010512.1:0-27284 GCA_026546445.1 Cyclargus thomasi | reverse complement strand
AATATTCGATATTCTACCATTATCACACATTAAACACCGAAATAACACAAATTTAACAAAAAATACAAAACTCACAAACTCAAACTGCGTGTCGTCGTACGTCTTACAAAAAATAAACAAGCTATACAGGGATGTTACAAAAGTTTGTGATAATATTTTAGAGCTTCTACGGCGCTGAAACCGAAACATATTTTTTGTGTTTTATATGAGTAAAGTCATATCGCTGGGGCTCTTAGCGTTCAGCGTTCCCAGTTAACTCTATATAAGGGACACCCCTAAAGTATTATCTCTCTTTTCTTCGTTACACTTTGTAGACTTCTAAAAACAGTAAGATATGAAGTATCACCTTTTTCTTTTTTAGGTTGTGGTGATCACGATTACTATGATAGTGGTGAACATCGGCGGTCTGATGTACTGGTGGGGCATCAGTCTGAACGCTGTGTCGCTAGTTAATTTGGTAAGTTGAATTTAGTGCTTGAAATTGAAATTAGTACTTGCAAAAATTAGTAATATTTACAGTTGTAATATTATTTTGTAGTTTTTAACTATGTATAAACATTGTATTTAATAAAAACTTAAACTTTAATAAAAACAAAACTTAAACTTCCTTTCTGGGCACGTCATGAACTTTTACTATACCTAGTAATCACACAGATATACATATTACATATAGTTGAATCACAAATTCCTAAATCAGTAAAGAATAGAACATACAAAAGAGATGTTTGTTTAAAAGCATGAAAATAAATTACAAACAAACATTCCTTCAGGTGATGGCAGTAGGCATAGCAGTGGAATTCTGCTCGCATCTCGTGCACTGCTTCAGCGTGTGCGGCGGCGACTCGCGCGTAGAACGCGCCGCGACCGCGCTCACTCGCATGGGCAGCTCCGTGCTGTCCGGGATAACCCTTACCAAGTTCGGCGGTATCATCGTGCTGGGAACCGCTAATAGTCAGATCTTCCAGGTTAGTTGAAATAAATATAAATAGTGCGTGTGTTTACCGAATGCGCGTACGTGTTTGTAGAATGCGTGTTTGCAGAATGCGTGTACATGTTTGCAGAATGCGTGTACATGTTTGCAGAATGCGTGTACGTGTTAGCAGAATGCATATACGTATTTGTATAAAGTGTTTTTTATGAAATAAGGGGGCGAGCAAGCAAAAAGGGGTTACCGGATGGAAAGTCATTTCCATCGCCCATGAGCACTAGTAACATTAGAAGTGTTGCAAGTGCGTTTCCGGCCCTTTTACCGGAGCAATAGGTTAAGGGAATAAGGTAAAGGAATAAGATGTGTGGAAGCTGGCTGGGTTGTCGGTAAACACACTCACATGACGAATCACAGCACAGCGCTGTTTCACGTCGGTTTTCTAGTAGTATTTTTCCGGCCGAGGCCCGTCTGCACCGAAACATGGACTCAACTCTTGCAAAAGGTATCCATTTGCAAGAGTTAAATCGATGTTTACCGTCTAATTTAATAAAAGTACTAGTTTGTGCATTAGCATTTTCTTTGTGTGTTCCAGGTTTTCTACTTCCGCATGTACCTCGGCATCGTGCTGTTCGGAGCCGCGCACGGCCTCATATTCCTGCCGGTCATGCTCAGCTTTATTGGTGAGTTCAAAGTTATCATGAATACAGACAAGGGAGCGTCTTGGTGTTACGTAAGGCAGTTTGAGGTTATGTTTAGACTACGACAGAAATTCTAACGCTATTCCCGGAATATACAAGACTACTCCTTTTACCCAGGATAGGCAGTGAGTGTTATTAAGCTAACAAGCAAGTACTTTTGGTTTTCTGTAGACAAAACTAGTTTCATGTTTAAGATAGTAAACTAGTTGATCAGCCAGTTTCAAATGATGCGACACTTGTTATTGTGTCACAAGAAATTTCACATACACAGCTTAGAGACAGACAGAAGGACAAAAAAATTTTAGTAATAGCGTTTCGTTTTTACCCTATTTGGTACGGCAATAGATTCGCATTATAAAAAGAATTTAAAAATTACGCAACGTCTCAAATAACAAAAGGTAATAGAATTTTTTTGCGTTACGTTAACACTCAAACACTCCCTAAGTAGTATCGTACGAGCGTTTTCATAATATCCGACCCGATATCGGTGTGGCGCGTCGTTAGCCAATAGTCGACACCGTGTGCAAGACGATTCCGATATCTCATATCGAACCGGCCAGTGAAAAACCACTGTCCGGTTCGATATCAGAAATCGGAATTGATCCGATTACCTGTCTTTTGACAGGCAATCGGATCGGATGCTGTGAAAGGGGTCCTCGTTAGGTTGACAGCTGAATTTATACGTGTTCAGTTATCAGGCTACACGCAAAGCTTATATTAGACTGCTATATTATACATAATATTATTGGTTATAGGAAGTGAATATCTTTTTTAATTATTATTTCTATTCTTAAAAATCAACCCCGTAGTTCACAAAATATTTAAACAGTGTTTAACTAATCAAAATTGGCTGTCCTTTTCTGGAATATTGAAAACGTCACACGACGGAAAGGGACTGCCAACCTTGATTAATATTAGGGGGTCAAATTACACTATTATGATTTTCGCCTTATAGACAGAATGAAATATGTTATTTTACGTTTAAATTCATTGCATGTGTTCAATTTGAAGTCGTCATAATTCACACCGCTTTGTATATTGGACCTTTTTTATTATTTCTTTTTATTTTTTTTGGTGATCGAATACTTTTTGAAAAAAGAAAATTGAGCAAGGTTTGAATGCAATATTAAATATCTTATGATTCATTTGCACAAATAGTCAAATTTATTTTATTTATGCATGATTCTTTTTATATATCATACTGGTGTTATAATTCTTGTGATGCACCTTTCTTTAGATAAATCAACTAACATTTTTCTTAACATTCTAACGCATTTTAAATATCGACTGTTTGTTCGTTTAAAGCGACATGGCAGGACACGACACGTGAAGTGTCGCAATAGTTCCATAGGACTGACGTTTGTAAAACGTCATTTTCAGATTTCACAAAAGTCAGTTAAATGTAAGTGAATTGACAAGACCTGTCATGTTGCCTTAAAGGAGTAACTTGAACGAGGACAAAGTTTAAATTTTGTATAACTTTTATTAGTTAAAGAATATTAACTTAAAAGTTTATGAATTAGGAAGTGTGAAAATTATGATTATATGCTAGTCGCTTTTTATTTGCATATTGGGTAAGGTAGGTATAAAAGTTTATATTCAAAAATGACATTAGGTAAATCGGGGTATTTAAGAAGTTGTATTTTTTTATGTCGTGTGTGATCAAAATTATCTATTTTCGACTTTTGCTTTAATATAAAGAAGAAAAACAAAATTAATTATCTATTGTAATTAAAACTTAATGATGCTATTCAAAATTAAATTACAACTTATCGATTTGCATTTCAATTAATTTAATTATTTACGTCTGAAATTCTTTTCATGCTTTTAATTGGATGGGCTTTGTGATTTAGAATATTCTAATTGATCTGCTACAATAAATTGCTTATACACTATAATATTGGCTTGTCTATTTCTGGTATACTTTTTTTATACTTATCTTGTGTTTGGGTTTCATTTTTATATTCTTATGACAAGATATAGTTGTATTATTTTCAAGTTTAGGTGCTATTTAAAGGTTACTTTACGTAATTCAATATTGCATACTCTTCATAAAATTTAACTCAACATTGTTTGTTGGTATGTTTGTTGGGATGTCGGTCAGGCGGGTGATGAGTGTGTAATTTCAGGTTCGCCGGTGAATAAACAGAAGCTGGCCAATCAGATGCTGCGAGGCAAGGAGGTGGGCGTGGCCGAGACCTCCCTCACGAGAGTAAGCGATGGACAATATTATAGGCAGTATATCTTTGACGCGGTTAGAGCGTAAACGAGACTGGACCATATGAACATCGGTATACGGTTCAAATTCATTTAACAAGCGGGTGACGGTCGTACGTGTAACACGTTACGATACGATATCGGATTATGGAATTCACTGTGAGGACAGGGATGTGTTGTTAAACATGTACCTGTTCTCATTTTAAGTATAATACAGTTTTTATATTAATCTCGTTGTGTAAAAACATATCGTATCCGATTTATCGTATCGCATGTGTAAACGCTCTAACAGTATTCTCTAATGGTGCTCGTGATGTTCACAGTTCAATCTTGCTACTAACTTATCGATGTTTTTATTATGAGTGAATGGGCCTTACGATAAAAATATGTAAAATCGTGTCTATATTTATGTCGAGTCGACTATTGATGTATGTAGAGATGTTTAGTGTAATAGCATTTAATGTGATATTTAACTGTACTTTTGTTTGAGAAATTTAAGTTATGCCTTTCGGCTGAATAACACGGTTGATGGGACCCCAAGAACACGAATATTTTTATCAAATGCATGATTTTGTAGATGTATTTTTACGTTATCACCGCTGTAAGCAATTAATTCAGGATCGATGTTAGCACCAATGTTAATTGCACTACAGTAGAGTACTTAAGGCGTACTTAAGTAAAAGCGTCAGTTGATAGCTTTCATGCTTAAGAGTGTGAAGTTAGCTGGTGGTCAGAAGTTGGCTTTCGTATCCGCACGTCACGTGATTGCGACCAACAAAGTTATAATAAAATGTCTGATCTGAACTGACTCATTGACATTGGCTGGGTTGAAATCACGTAAGTCGTAAAGTAGCATTTTATTAGAAATTTTATCGGCTGCGATCGCGTGTAACGAGAATCGGAAAGCCACCTTTAGGGACTTTGTAGCTCACTTCATGTCTCTCTTGAATATTTACATTTATAAAAATATATTTTTTAATTTATTTCAAATAATTGAATAGTATTGTAGAGATTGAAATAGGTAACATCCAGTTATGTTCTACCAAAAATAGTATTTTTACTGACCCAGAGTTAAACGGCGGTCATTTCCTAATCTCTTTATGAATTATGTTATGTTTAAGGTAAGTATTATTTATGTTTAAAGTAATTATTATTACAACGACAGGCATATTATAAAGTTTTTTTTATATATTTTTACTATTTAAAATTTAAACTATATAATGAAACGATCATTTTCAATATATGTATTCGAATATGCCTCTCATTGTAAGCCTAACAATTAAATCGAGCGCGCACGCGTGACAAAATCGTGTCCATTCTACTATTGGTCAGCAAGCATTAAAGAAAGAAAATACTTTACATAGAAATGAACTACGTTCTGGGCACGCTTAAGTCGATAATTAAATAGTAAATCTTGAAATACAAACGATCTTGTCCCCTGTGCGTGCTAGTCCTACAAGCACAATATGAAAAAGTAGAAAATCTTTACACAAATGCCTAACTGATTGTGCTCACAATAGTTCTGCGTTATCATTGTTAAAGGTGTGCGTACTTGTGCGCACGCACGCATATAAACCAATCAGGGCGTTTGTGTGCAGATGTTTTACTTCTTTATACTGTGCTATCAATAATTGTGGCACATTGTATTAATTTCCTTACTTTTTATAAAAATATTTTTTGCATTTAACTAACACGGGTACATGGCGAACTAAAATGGTGTCGGTGTTATGATTTACTTAATATTGCGACTGTACAAGAGTCAAATATTCTTACAGGTACGCCTGTAGCCAAGGAAATTAAGAACAAATGAGAATTATTTTCTTCTGTGTTAGATTATTTGTAATTTTTGAGATTCTAGCTGTAATATGTTCCTATCGAGGTGTATGTTATATATTATTCACGAGAATTCGAATTTTATACTATAACATGTCGGAATCTCCTACTTAAAGTTAGTACTTAAAAATTAAAGGAACATCCAAAGGTAATGGTTAATTGTATGCACCGTTGTATGTGATAGTAATAAATTATGTTTGTATTTTATTTTTGTTTCATTTTAAGTTTAGCACCTTAGCATGGCATGTAACACGCCTTTGCATGCTTATATACGGAGGAAATTTATGTAGGTACATACATTTATAGTTTTGCAATTTATGGGCGTTCTAGCTTAGCTTGTTGTATATACACGCACTTACGGGCTATACTGCGTATGTATACGCATATTTGCGTGTACGCACGCACTTTGCCTGTGACTAGTACGGGCTTGCACGTAAATTGCAATTACTTTAAAAATTCACCATTGATATAAGATTTAGACTTGATTTTATATTAGATAGTCACGTAATTTTTATTTTAATTTATATAAAATTTTAAATCATTAAGTAAATAATTCCCTTAAAATATAAAGTATTTGCGTTAAGAATTATTTTGGTCAAAAGTGTTTTTATTTAAGATGAATTAAAAAAAAATATGTTTAAATATTTAATTAAAAATTGTCTACTGTATGCAGCTGAACTTCTTTGTATTACAAACTGTACATTAACATAATCATTTGAATTATGTGTTGTTTTATATCAATGGTAAATTGTTTATTAATGTAAAAGGTCCAATGTACAATTTTGATAAGTTTTGTGTGTGACAAGTTTTATTTTGAATAAAATTTGTTAAAGTACCGCAAACTGACTTTTCTTGAATGGCTAAATAATAACATTATCATATTCGCCTACATGTTCTATAGCGGACACGATATCGTTGTGAGGCAGTTTGCAACTTGCAGTACCGGTATGAACTCTGATTTTTAATTTCAGCTAAATGACAAAATCGTTCTGTATCTACTAGTTGAAAGGATGTAAAAGGGACATGAGATGTCCAACTCTTCTTTATTTCTTGAGATTATAAATCAGGGTACGGAGGGTTTAGCAGAAACAAATGATGACGCTATTGAATGTCATTTATATAGACGCTATACGCGATGACGTTTCTTTTTGTGGACCGTTTCTGCTATACCCACTGCTCGATATTTGTGTGGCTTTTAATCGCTTCTTGTGAAACAATATCTTTGTCTGGCGCTACAGATTTGGTTTCTTATCATAAAAATACGGTACAGTCCTTGTATGCAAAATAGCTGGCTAGAAAAGGATATTGTAAATTACTTTTATTACAACTTACACAATAATAATTCTAATTGTGCCCTGACAATGCCTGCTATTTTGTTTGTGGCATTATCTGTATTTTTTTGTTACAAGTTAACGTTAAAATGCGACTTATGAAACGACAAATTATATAATATACCTTCTTCTATAAAAAGCAAAAAAATATTTATAAATCTGGTATATATTAAATTAAGTACATGGCCCATTATTAATTAATATTAAATAAGTGCCCAGCTTGCTTTGCGGCAGGCGAACGCAGCCGACAAAATCTCTAAAACACCACCTTTTTTTGAGTGAGCTAGACTACATGTGACTGAGTTTATCTTCTTACCGCAGTCAGGTTTAGAGATAGTGTATTGACAAATAAATAAACGTCACTAATAAGGTAATTTTACTAAGATTAGAGGTCTCCCTGTGGTCGAATTTCGAACATAAATATTTAAATCCATCGCGTAGTAATCTATTCTTAATTCAATCACAGACTTCAAATTGGTACAAATGTCTTGTTACCAGGGAGTTTAATTAAAAAAAACATACTTCATACATAAACGAAAGAGTATTTCGTGTATTATTATCGACTACGATAATCGATGTCAAAATATTGTAGTGTGCGTATCGTTTTATTTAGTAAAAATATTCAAGATTAAAGCATATTTTAAAAATAACATTGGTATTCCACGCTCCTCTTACAACTATAACCGGGAGAAATTTCATTCATCAACGCGTCTTTCGTAAAAAGGGGATAAAGTTTTCCGCTCACGTATTAATATATAGATTACAAATTACTTGACTTATATACTTACAAACCCTGCGCGTGTGCTTAAATGAATTCGCCTAGCCATATTTAGTCGTATTATGATCTCTTGATAATTTGTTTTCCGCGCCTGCGCGACACGAAGCACCGCCTGGAGGACAAACAAACAAAAATTTCTGTCAATACAAATTCTTATAGAATTACCTATCTACCGCCAGAGGTAGCTTACGACTTACCACTTACACTTACCACTAGACGTTTCAGTACTGTCAGTCAAACAACTGTCATATGTCAAAAAATTAAAAACCCTTTTTGCATGAAACTTGTGCGCGTAGCGTTTTCAGGTTTGTACAGTAACGAGTGTATTCTAGGCATAACAAGGCGAAGACGCTGGCGAGTGGTGCGAGGCGACCGAACCTACGGCAGTCTAGACTCCTCCCCGGCGGCGGAGCAGCCCTCGACCAGCGGACAAAACGTCACCAACGAGAACTAGTGTCTGTGGCCCCTAGTCTATGGCCTCTTGTCAATGGTCCCAGTCTATGGTGCTACATGACGGACAATTCCTTAAGGGTGTTTTGTGTCGTTATATAAAAGAAAGACTAACAGTGCCACAAACTTATTTGATCCGGTGCCGAAAATTTAAACGACAAATATGTTTTTTTGGAAATAGAGTTTGTTTTTATTACTTTGATATACAGCGCTATCGTCACCGAAGTTTGTGGCACTGTAGAAAAAAAAGGAAAAAATCCATTTTTTAATATGAGAGACGTGGTGCATTTTTGGCAAGTGTTATAGACTTATAGCTCTAAAAAGACGGTAAGTGCCTAGACGAGGTCTACATTCTAGAATCGAGTTGAAACAAAGACTATATTGAGTAGTTTTGTAATATGACTACCAAGAAACTTTAGTTTTTACCGAAGAAAACATTTTTCCTAGGCTAATTTCGGTAAGAACATATCCCAAAGTATGATGGAAATATTAATAATTGTAATGTAAGTGTATTATGTGAATAATTTAGCTTAATAATACTTATACTGGTGTGTAGTAATTATTTATATTAACTTTCTTGTCTCTACCACGCGATAAGGTAAGGCCTATGCTACGAGACCCTACGCGACACTTCAGTTCCATAAATTTGACGTTTGTAAAATGTCAGTTCTATGGAAAGAAAGTGTGGTACCTGACATGACATTGCATAAAATAGGTCTTACCTTTATGGCTAAGTTATGATAGTCATCAGTGGTTAGAACACAATCTTATCATATTATCGAATTAGGTTTAATTTATGGTTATCAAAAATATTATTCGACACCATTTTCAAAATGGATGACAAGACATGTGACGTAAGAGGATTGTTACTGGAGACATGGCATGTTGACTAAGGATATTAGTATTTTTTTAAAATATGTATTTAGTACTCATTGGCATTATATCTTAAATAAATTTTGGGCTAGGCTTTTGAGTATGTTAATGTAATAGTACACAAAATGGCGACAGTGGCGCCGCCACTTTTCTAGATTTTGGGAATTAAGCGTTTCCAGGTATAGCCATATCCCATGCCGTGGACGGGCAGCTATAAGGGGGTGATTTCTGGCAGAGGAAACTGTTTCACCCGTTACCCATGTACCAGGTGAAACATGACGATGTCAATTTTGCTTCTCGCGCCGGTTTAACTACATTTTCTTTTAAAATGTAATCTCCTCTTCGTGACAAAGTGTAAACATACATATTATGATGCGAAATGAGTCCTATAAATTGTTACTAAAATGTTTTTTTCTTAATTCCTTGAACTTACAATCAGTCCTCAAACTATAAGCGGATTTTTTGTGTGACCTGTAACTTAAATTAAAATGTATTTAACATTTTACTTTCAGTAAAATGTTCAATTTGAGAACTTATTAAACATAAATTGTATGTTTTGTGGTAGGTAGGTTTGACAAATACAATACAGATAAGTTATTATCTGTGTAAATATTTTTATTAGTAACGCCTCCAGTACACTGATGCAGCGAACCGCGATACATCGGCGGACAGATTCTCTGTCTCAGGGGACACATGATAAAACCCTTTGTTGCATCTCGCTCATTTCCTTTTTCTTTTCATGTTTCGCGGTTCGCAGCGTCGGTGTACTAGAGACGTTACTAATAAAAATATTGACGTTTTACAAACATCAGAGTGCCGGGTGCGAGTTTTTATCTGACATTGATCGTGAACGCGTTTCGAATTTACATAGGATTTTATATGGGATTTGTACAGCGCCACCTAGTGATGCTCACGGTCACATGTACAAATCCCATATAAACATGAAACGCGTTCACTGTCGAATGTCAACAAAAAAATTTGCACTCGGCACTCGGTTATATGTAACGTGATATTGTTATTGGAAATTATGTACTATTTACGATATGATATTATAATATCGCTCTGATAACTTACAATAACATGATTTTGACCATAACAAACCAAGAATCGGTATGTCACCATGTGACTCTGATCCACGTGGCGCCGTTTATTTTTGTCGGCCACGTGGCACTGTTAACGACAAAAATAAAAATAAAAAATAATCAAAATAACATTTTATAACCTAGGCTGTGTGTATCATAGAACACAATTACTAACAGAGTGTGTGTATTGTTTTGCGAGGCCAGCGTCGGTATAAAATGAATTTGCGTATATCGCACTCTTGAAGTGGAATGTGATTTTTTGTCGCTTGTGGTCGCGTGCCGAGAGCCTCGGAAAGCATTTGCGTGAAGAATCGTGAGTAGTCCATAGACCCCCCCGGTCTGTTATATTAAATAGTTGACGATTTCTTTAAACATTCTAGTTCATTATATTTGTGATTGTAGTTTTAATTTGTAGAAAAGTTAAAACAAAAATAGTGGTTTCTATCCAAGCGCGCATAAATAAGGTAGCCACGCCATAATATGGCTTAAAACTACTGCAAAGAAGAAAGTTTATACTCGACATGAATTGAAGGTATTTTGGCCAGGGCTATGTTATCCGAAATTCGTAACGACGAAAAAAATTAGACAATTAGACCGGAGCATGAAAATAAAATACTTCATACTTTACTAATAAAAATACACATACCTATAGGTGCGAAGGATGCAATGTTATAACTTAACTTCATATTCGATTTTAAACGGGCTTAACGCAGGGCTCCAATTTAAATAAGGTAATTATAACCAAAATTACAATTTCAGTTACCATAGTTCGGGTTTTATAATAGGGCCAAAAAGTTATTAAAAATTATATTCTTCTATAACATATTTTAATAAATGATATTCTAGTAGCGTATTTAGGTAGTTCTTCTAGAATATTATGGCTTGTTTTGTATAATATATTAAGACACACAAACAGACAGAAAAAATATTATCAATCTATAACAATGTTAGTAAATAAGTGCTTGTATTATTAAAATTTATAAAACGGTTCAAAGTTTTTCTATATTTTGACACGGTGTATTGTATAAACCGTGTTAAAACATAAAAATTTATAGACTTAAATTGTAGTCGTTTCTGTTGTCAACGTGTTTTTATAAAAGTGTGATTAAAGAAATATTGCATAGCAATTTAAACTATTAGGGAAGTTAACACTTCTGACTTGATGGGTTAATAATTTTCTTATTTTTGACGAGAGTTTATCTATCTAGTACACAATACAGTTGTTTTACTCATTTTAAATGATTGAAAGTAAGACCTCTCGGCACTGTACTGATGTACAACGACTTTCCATGAAACTGACGTTTTACAAAAATAAATCTGACGTTTTAGTAACGTCAATTCTATGGAACATGAAGTGTCGCGACGTGTCGTGTTGCTTTAATGCGCTTGGTTGAAATCTAAATTGCATTCGAAATCTACATCGATATTATATTGTTCACATATTAGTATTGAAATATGTCTATATGTATTAGTAGTACACTTATATGTATGCGTACTACTAACACACATAAACCTATATCATTAATTATACTATAGACCAATTCCTCTATGACTATACCTATGATCACCAAACACCTACTTTCTCGTTTCATGGTCAGGGATATGCCAGCACAATAAATAATGCTAAAGTAGGCATAAACTATTTATTAAATTACATATCTATATCTTATTTTAAACCAAAAGTCAGGAATTCTACACGGACTGTAACAAAAGTAGGTAGTAATTCTTTAGGCTTTAGGTATCACTCACTTTTGTTACTATTACTATCTAGTGACGAAAATAAGAAATGTTGTATTAAGTTTTGCATTTCTTCTTGCTAGTGTTGTTTAAAATTGTTATTTTTGGCGATGTCTCCCTGAGCCCTGTAAAATTAAATCAATTTTATTGAAACATCAAGTCAGTAGCGTTTGTAAACATTTTATAATGTTAACAAAAAGTGAGGCTTAAAAAAGTTTGTTACTGTGTATTTTTAGATTTTAATAAGCTTACCAACTCTTTTTACAGTTTAATATTATAACGATATCAAACACCTAGTTTTTCTATACTTTATTTTAATGACACTGTAAATACATCTTTTGATAATATTATTTACAGATACTAAAGTGAGCATTGTAAATGAATAGGGTCTATGTGCATCATTTAAAATCCTTCCAAAATTCAATACCTTTTAAGTATTTTTTCCATCTTAATTGTGTACCTATACTATTATTGTGACAAGTTTTTTTTACTGAAATGTAAATATTTATAATTATTAATAATAGTAGAGCTTAACTGAATAATATGTGTATATTTGCTAAAATTGTACTAAAGCTTATCTCTGTATTTCTATGTGATAGATTTTCTAATAAATGATCTGAAAAATCGTGTATTTTAGCAACAAAACCCGCCCCGTCTTTACGATACGGCTATATCTATAATAATTTGATAGCTTTCTCAAAATTATTTAAAGGGTACTATGATGGTGACTGGTACGCTATTTAACATTTTGACACGTAAAGCATGTAACCGTCAAATAGGTGTAGAATCTTCTTTCTGTATCACGAAGTAGCGGCGGCTTTACTTATTGCGACTTGTAATGCTTTGTCCAAGTTCTTTGTCCAACGGCAAACCCATTTGTCCTACGAAAGAACCTGCGATAGCTATGTATTATGTAATGTGAAAGTATGTAAACTTATTTAGTAGGTAGTATACATTGTATTTGACCCACCACACATTCCCACCACTGTATCTCCTGCGTCGCCAGGATCGACAGCGGTATCCAACCACGAAAACCTTTTGATATGATCTCAGAGAGCCCGAGGGACGTGCCAAAGCTGTCTTGGGACCCGCAACGAAATTAATCAGAAGAATATAAGAGGAGTAGGAAGTATTTAATTTCCTCCCCATACAAAGCGGAGACAGCACAAAGTTGCAATGACCGAAAGTCAAAGAACTGAAGGGGAAGCAAAATAAATTTACCTATTATGTTTTATAGTTTGCAATGCATTTAAGTTTAATTAAGTACGTACATTAATATGAGCAATGCATTTATATTTGGTCTAACCTAGACCAGACTTTTGAGAGTACTATAAAAATTTTAGATGCTTGACAAAGAACAAGACACTTTTGCCAATTATGCAAGAAAAGTTGCGTAGTACTTTCCCGAAACACCTTTTTTCTTACATAATTTCGGTCAATCTAGGACATACGTTGACAGGATGTAAGTGACCGCTTCATTTACATCCTGTCTATAAATGTCCAAACTGTTTTGGAACCTCACAATTTGGACTCTGAAATCCGCCATTTTGTTTTACAAAAATTGGATGCACCCAGTGTCACCCGCTCTATCAAGACGAATCTAACGATACCTCAAAATCTGCCAAGTCGTTACCAAACATCAAAACCTGTCAAGTCGTTCGGGCAGTTGCAGGGAACATACAAATCTTCATACATACAAACATATATACACACGAAAAACCTAACCCTCCTTTTGGCGCCGTCGGGTAAAAAATAGTACAAAAGTAAAAGTGAAAAGTAGTAAATAGAGCTTAATTAATCTTGTATACGAGTTACAAACTGCGGTTGACATAAAAGCGTTGTTTTGTCACTTTCTTGTCAATCCCGGCTAATAATATAGAAAATGATAATTTTTTGACAGAGGTTTGATTAAAACTACCGCCTATATTTCTGAAAACACTATAGTATTAGAAAACGTGCTGGTGTCGCCAATCCGAAAAACTCAATTATAGTTTTACGTCACTGCGTCTTGAATTTTCCTCACGTTCCTATTCCTTGGAAGACGTAAAAGACCAAAACAGGTTTGCTAAGCTGCTTGCAACTTACAAATGACGTCATACAGCTTCAATCACACATCAATTCAATATGTCGTCTGAGGCGCGGCGGGAAATAAATTTGAAATCGTGTTAGCTCGCGTGACTCGCGCGGCGTTTAACGGAAAATTCTGTATCGCCCATGGGCGTGGGCTTACTCAATTTTCCTTCAGGTTTCCAATTTATTTTATTCCACAAGTTGCGTGTATCTATAATATTTAAGCTTTCAATCTGAGGCTTTATCTAGTTAAGTGCGTCGAAAAATATATTTTGACGTGTACTATTAGGCGTGTGTTCTGAAATGTAACTCAGTATTCTTACCTGTTTTGACGTTGCTCTTGTTTTACCGGTACAATACTTTTTCAACAAATACATACAATGACATCATAGGCATTAGCCAAACAAGCTATATGTCTAAAAACAAAAAAACCGGACCGCAGGAACTGGCTTTTTAAAGCCCTTAATCTTGATATCCTACACGATCTGAATGGGCGGGACAAAATGTTTGGAACCTTACTATACTTTAAAATCCACCATTTTTATTTTGTAATGTTTTAATGTACCCAGTGTAACTTGCGCTATCGAGATAGATCTAATGATATCTCATACATTAAAATCCATCAAGCCGTTTAGGCTGCAGAGCGTGTCAAATAATTATATATACATCCATACACACTCTCGAAAAACATTACCCTCTTTCTGGCGCAGTTAGGTAAAATAATTCTTTCATAATATATTAACCAGACGGTGGTAAAAATATCCTATATGTATTATTTAGATTAATTATTGTATTTCTATATTTGCAAAACTTTGTCGTCTCCATATATTTGTTAGGTAATTCCTTAAACGCCATCACCCCATAAAGCGTTGTGTTGTGGAAACAACGATCTCGTCGGTAAAATGCACATGTGACGTCACTGTCTGACAACTACAGAATAAAAAGCTAAAGCGATCTCAAGTACATAATACGGATGCTCATTACTGTGGAAGAGCTTTGGCATGAATGGGCCGGCTCGACCGTAGTGATAATACGCCCTCACAGAAAACTGGCGTGAACCTGCGTTGTACGTTGTTTTCGTTCAGTGAGTAAGTTTAACGATGGCCTAACTTACCTAATTCCTTATCCCTATTCCCTCATAAAGGCCGGCACGCACTTGCGACTCTTCGTATGTCACGAGTATCGATGGGCGACGGCAGTTGCTAACCCGCCTGCTCGCTTGCCTCCTAAATGTCATAAAAAAAATTTACCAATTATGGGGATCTACTCGCTACGATTACTGTGTTAAGATGGTGACTATGTGAATTCACCATCTTAACACAGTAATCGTGTACGCGTAATTAATTTAAGTCTTCTTTCGAAATAGGTAGTGTAGTCCTCTTTTTAAAAGTTTTTATAGCACAAGCGTACGATTCCAGCTTCTTTGGGCGCGATATCACAATATAAAACGTTTGCTTTTGTCCTTAAATTGTATTGGCTACGAAAGGCTTCGTAACACAAAATTGGTATATGGTTAACAATCCATATATCATTTTTTTCTTAAAAACAGTTTTAAAATAGTCATACTATACCTATTGCTTACATATGGTCTTATTTACTCATATCATTCCACGCTTCAATGTCACCTGTTGTAAAACTGTAATAGTTTCACCATACACGAATAAATTACTTTATATTCACAATATTATTTACGATTATGACAGTAACGAATCATTTTATATTGTAACTGTTTATGATGTCTTCACAACCTTGTGTTAGCTTGCGGTCACACTAGCACATAGGTTCTTGGTAGTTGGTAGTAGACATGAAATACAACCTGATTAAAATAGTGCGATTGTACTCTGGCAGTGTTGGGTGCTGGCAATATATTTTAATTGAAATTATTCTAGTGTAGTCCTTTAAAAGTCGAAGGGCCCCTGCTCAATGGACCGTCGGCTATCAAAAATTAAAAAAGGCCACTTTCTTTAATTTCAAAGAATTTTTTCTTGCCTTGCGGGCAACACGCTTAAAAGAGTAAGCAGACGGATCCGCGCGCAGGTGATGTGACACGTATAGATATAAAGCTCTAACAACGACGTCAATCATAGGCAATCATTGTTGAATATTCTATTTATCAATGTATGTCTATGTAATCACTAGTAGGTACGTGAGCGAAAAACTTTGTACCCCTTTTTACGAAAGATGCGTAGATGTAAAATCATGAAATTTCTTCCCGTTATGGTTGATATGGAGGACGAGCGTGGAATGCCAATATTATTTTAAAATATACTTTAATATTGGATATTTTAACCAATAAAATGATACGAATACTACAATTTTTTGACATGACACGATAATCATACACAAAATATTATTTCGTTTATGGTTGAACTCTTCTTCACGATGGATTTAAAAATTTATGGAATTTCAGCCACAGGGCGATCTCTATAGTTCTTGATAAATATGCCAATACGACCGCATATAAAAATTGTATGTATCATGGGTAAATATTAAAGCGGATAGCCGTATATTTTGAAAACGGTGAACCTTAGTGTGGCCGCACTAGTAATTTTATATAGGAGCTGTTTATGTTAGCCGTAGTGGTGTAATAAACGGCTAAACGATCTCCGGTGTACCGTTTCCGCGGCATTTGATCCGATATAGCGCTATCATCGTCATGGACCCCCTATTATGAATGTCATTTGAAAGTATGTGTGGACCAAATTAATTTTAAATTCCGAACAGCTGAGAATGCTAATTAGATTACGGCAGTTTTCAAAGGCATGCCCTAAAAGTATGCGTATTTACCCGACTGCGCCTGAAGGAGGGTTAAGTTTTTGTATGTATTTATGTATAATTCGAATGATACCTTATACATTAAAATCCAAGTCGTTAAGGCTGCAGAGCGCGCCGAACAATTACGTACATACATACTCTCGAAAAACATGACCCTCCTGGGTCCGGACCGGGTGAAAACGGTTAATACATGTGAGAACACTGTAACAACAAATAGATGCAAAAGAAACGATATTCTGTCGTGTAACAAACCGCTGATGTTGGTACAGGAGGGGAACTCAACTCGATATTGCGCTAAATCGTCGTTCGTAGGAATTGCAAATTTATTTTCGCCACCGTATGATGGTATGAGTTATGTCGGCCCCTTGTGACTTATTAGTGACAAACGCCGGGACAGATTTGTCGATAGTTATATGTGATGCTGGAGAATATAAAACGTGATATTACAAAGTAGTTGGTGCCCACAACTTTGTTGCGCAAAAATTTGTATATCGTGCAGGAACCGTACATTATTCCGGGATAATAATTATCCATTATGTTGCCCACACTTAATAGATATTAAACAAAAAGATTTATCCAAATCCGTCCAGTGGTTTCTGAGATTAGCACGTACAGGAAACAAAAAAAAAACAGTCAACTTTTTTTTATCGATATGTGTTCTATTACTGTTCCTTAGCACCTCCACGTTGATTTTTTTTTATAAATATTAAATGTACAGACACGCCAATTTTACTATTTTATTATATGTATAGAAGATACTTTATATGTTTATGAAAAACAACGAATGCAAAACTTCTTCAGGAATTATATAGTCAGGAAGGAAAACCCGACTTATTTTGATATAATAGAAAAATTATAAATTTGCTTGTTGAACAGTTAAAAAGACTTTTAAGAAAAGTAGAAAACAGGTAAAGAGGATTTTTTCGCGTGACGAAGAGCAGCATACAGTGAGCTCTAATATTGACTTATGCTCCCTTGTGCTCCAGATCTAGGCTCTTGAGTCTTGAGCTATTCAACGGTATTTTTATGACTATGATTTAAATCTGTTATATTGTCGTTCTTGTCCGTCTTACAACCAGACCTCTTGTATGATGATCGAAGCATATTTTCATGAATATAATTTCTTATAAAAATACTCATAAGCTGTTTGTTTGTTAAAAGTAATTGGGCGAGTGAAGCGAGCCCTCTATATCCGACTCCCCGTACTTGTTTGTGGTATACGTCAATGAAAAAGTATAAAAGCTTAAGGTGGGAATTAAGCATAGAAACATAAGTCGATGTGTGAAGATATGTTTAAAAATAAAACAGATTACTATATTATTCTAAATAAATGTTAATCTTCACAGTTGTAATCCCGGCTCAAAGTTGGCGTTAGCAGTACAACATATATTTTCTTATAATCTTTAATATTGAATGATATTATATTACAATATAACAAAACGAACTGAGTCCATCCATCCAGAACCGTAAAATTGTATATAAAAAACTTGCCTCAGTCCTTGGATAACCCATTGTCACAGCATTAAAAAAATCTCGCGACCTCGCGAGCCCTCATACAGCTGCGATTTTTTGCTAGTTGGGCGAGCGCGGTGAGCCCTCTATACCATATTGTGGTACACTTTACGGAAAAACTATAAGAGCCTTAGGTTTGGGCTTCAGCATAATAATTTGTGTATATGTCTAGATGTGTTTAATAATAAAGTAGTAAGACTATTATGGATAATAATAAAAATATAATGTAGTACTGTTTTATGAGTACCATTTGTGAGTAAAGATGTGCAACTGCAAAGATAAACTAAACTAAACGAACTGAATATCCACGTGTATCCAGAATCATAAGTTTTAGACAAAAAAATCTGTCTCAGCCACATAATGCTCTAGAAAACCCAATGTCACATCATTTAAAGATCTCGCGTGCCCTATAAAGCTGCGCTTTTTCGCTAATAAAATCTCTGAACTACAGAAATTTCTAGATATCTATGGTCTGAACCAAATTGATCAAAATTGTTGTCACCATCATGAAAATTGTTTGAATTTAAAAATGTGACGTGATAATTTTATTATTTAACTAAAATATATTTCTCCATTAAGTGACTTCTGTTAAGTATAAATTCGGTGTCATTAGCGGATAAACAACGTAATGAAAAAAATATATTTCGGGTAATTTTTTCACAAATACTTGAAACTCTAATTTTATCCCTATCAAAAATAATACAAAAGGCAAATTTTCGTGACGCCATTAGATTCTCTGATATCCATTACCATTCATTACTTTAAAGCCCTTGGAAACACGAGGATGATTGTATCAAAACACTGAACGATCGGTGTCGTTGCCCCTATCTGATCGCCTCAGCAATCGGTCAAAGTCAGCGGTAATCCTCTCCTAATGAGTTCAAAAGCAATTGCCGAAGCTTAGTTGACCCTCAAGCGCGATGTATCGGTATTAATTACCCGTAACGTGACAATAAATTAATAAATATTCAAATAAATTAGATTAGTAATTTTAATTCAATTTTGAGGGCTAAGCGATACCTCACAAGGAAAATATTGTGATTGTATAAAAACTTTATACTGATACATTTAAAATAAAAGTACAAAATATATTTGATATAAGGAAAATCTTCAGTAAAGAAAGTAAGGTCTGAAAATTATCGGAAATCTCTTGTTTTGATACTCCCAATTATTTAAAGAAAATAAACACTTTAATTTCTCTCCAAAGTTTTGCGACTGAGACAGAATAAATGACGTCTTATCGGATTGTTGGATTAAAGTACGTACACACTAGATAGAGACACTAATGAGAAACAAACAATATCTACCTACCTACTAGCAAAAACCCTACTGTTGATGTACTATCAGGAAAAATTTGCTTTGATAGCACTGATGAATACTGATGACAAAACAGCAGTAACACACCTAATACATTTTAGTAGTACTTAACTATCACTTTTGGTACTTGTAATGTTATAAATGGCCTAAACATTTAAATCCTAAAGAATCAGGTCACAGATATAAATGAATTATTCCAGATCAAATTTCCATAAACATTTGGCAATACCAAAAGAAAACAAATTTATTATTTTATACGGTAATATAAAAATAAATGAGTAAAACCTTGTCACAATATTAAGGCTTTAAAACGATGTAAGTTAGCATTTCTAGAAATAACTCAAATTGTTTTCGACCATTTTTCTTCTTAGCTCTGTACGTACACACCCTCATTGGATTGTCGGATTAAGGATTTGTTTATCTGTCGGCTTGACAGTTGTGAGGAAAGACAAAGCGACTAGTCGACGTGATTCCTGAGGCAGTTTCATATATATCCTCACTTGACACCGTGACAGCAACCTGAGAGCGTGATACGTAAAGCTTTGCCCGAATGTTTGTTTGGCCGGTACGACCTTGTACCCCAGTACCACTACTCCTTTATGATTATCCGTGTATATTTATAATGTTTGCAAAATACTCACTAAAGATTTTTTCAGCGTAATTTCCTAATAATTGCTGTACGAACTTTGATCTACTATGTACCTACCACGCCGTGTTACCTTTTAGGGTACATGCATCAGAATATTTTTATATTTAATGTGTTCATCTCAAGAGGACTTTAGAATATTATGTACTGTTTGGTGTCCTATTATCAATAAATGAATAAGTAAAGAAACAAATAAATACTTACAGAAGGGGCAAAACTTTTATCTCCTTCCTTCTTTGTTATTCAAAACCTGTCTGCAAAACAGAAAAATTACGTCTTTTCCTGCATATTGACCTGATTTAGACTATTTATCAAAACATTTGGCTTCCAGTCTCATTGAATTCTCCGCTACATCACTGTCGCATACATTACGACCCCACGTAACACGCGTCACTTCACACGGTATCAAACACTGATAAATTTTATCAAATGTATTATAAAAAGGTTTGGAGAGAGCGAAAAGTTCGACGAGACCAAATAAAAGCACGTCCACAGTTCGGGACGTGACGTCAGGGGGGTACTGCAAGGACACGTTGCTTCTACAAAATTGTATGAATATTATGCTGTTTATATTATATTATTATCATTTACTAACCATATGACTTACTAGGGTTGTTTAGAGGTATTTTCACAACATACTACAAAATCATTACTTTGTGTTATCCTATATATATGGTCATGTGACTGTAGCAGAGTATGTACGTAGCCTAACGGTAGAGGAACGTACGGGTCGTAATTTATGTACAGAATTTTCCGGAAAAAAGTTGTATCCATGTTCTTTCAAAGCGATACCCTGGGTATCATTACCCAAATGAATTTAGAATTTGTTCCCAAATTCTTTCAACTTTGATGTCAGTTTATTATGAACCAATAGAGGATACTGATTATAGCAATAAATTCAATAAGTTTACCGTTTACGCACGCTGTTTTAAAAATGCTCGTTTACATATTTATTTGTGATCTTCTTTCTCATGATCATTTCCATGCTATGTTATTTTTGTGCCATCCGAATTAAAGTTCTCTTCCGAATCCGAATTAAAGTGGAAAAATGTATATATATTGGGCCTATTTAAAAAAAAAAAAACATCCGGTCTCTATCTATATCGGATATATGTTAAGAATAATTACCTACCACATACTTAAAAACTATACAGACCATCGTGTAGGTATTATAACATAGTACATGTTATAATTCCTACTCGATCGTCTTGCAAATGAAATAGTTTTATGCTACACAAGTTACTGTCGTAAAAACTAAACTTTTCTTGTTACGCTTACAAGAAATTCATTATAGTTTAAATATAATTATGCAACCAAACGCCGAGCGCGGTAACTCCTTAACTAATATAACTTTGTCTACCTGTTGCAGTTTTACAGCGGGGCCTTTTTAAACTGCCAAGTTAAGGGAAAATGTTTTGTTTAAGCCGAATGGAAAATACAATTTGGGTGTTTGCAAGGCCCAAAAAATAAAGTTATCTGTTTGCCTTTCGGCAAGTTTTTGTTCATTTAGCGATCTTTAGAAAGGTTTATTTATGAGCTTTGATTTTGAGTTTTTTAGGCTTGACTTCACTGTATTAAAAGCTTTAGCTTATTAATTATTATAAGGCATACTTAATGTGCTTAGAAGGTTATTATCCAATACATAATTACTTTAAGCTTAGCTTTGAGTCTAGACTTGGAACTAAAAAGCTTTCTCAGCATTTGGATAGCCGTGTGTATAGTTTTAGATATTCCCGAAATCAGTCTGCTGAGTTTGTGTTTATAAAGCGGTCAAAAGTCACGTACAATGCGCATTTAGAATCCATTATATTTCCATTATTACATCATAAAATTTTTGCTTATAAAAATAAAACACAACGAATTTAATATAATGCTACAAATACATGTATAACAATTTAAATTTTTCCCTAAATAAAGAAATTTAGTGTCGGAAAAATACTTTAAAAAAGGTGGAATTTATTAGTCAAAATATTTTTTGTTTTAATCATGAATTAATGTTTAATGTTATAAAGTGTGGTATCCATTTCACGCACTCACATTTCTATTTGTGTGGTCTCAATATAACTTAATTTCAGTTATTCATCTCTTAAATTATGCGTAACTATAACTCAGTACATAAACCTTATACTAATTAGTAATTACGAAAACAAATGTAACACTCTGTAACACGAAAGTTCCGGTACACTTTGTAATAGAGACTCATGAAATATGCAATGCATATGCGTACATTCGCATGCAGATCATGCAAACACCAACGCTACTTTGGTTGCATTGCTGTGCAAGCAGAACCATGCAGGCTCTCAAAGCAAACTTGTTACAGGTAACTTCGCCGTTCGCCTGAATACGGAGGATTTTGTGGGAATGACTTCTTATAAGGATCGTTTTCATTTTCGCCGAGTCAACATTTGCCGAGGGCTCTTATGGCCAACGAAATCCTCCTTTTGAATTTTGCAGTTTTTAGAAACCAAACGTCAATAACTTCTTGATCATCATTATTGGTTATTACTTATTAGCAACGCTAGGTCCCAAAATTGTTTCTTGATGACTGTCTATCACTATAGATTGCGAATTGACATTGTTAAAAATAAATTTCAACATACCGTGATAAAACTCCCGACTATTTGTTTTTGAAATTTACTTACTACAGATTTTAACAGCGAGAGATTCGGAAATTTTTCATGTGATATAAACTGGTAGTAATGTAGCTAGTACATATTGTTTTTAAAGCAACGTTTTTTTTTATTTCTACACGATTAAATTACATCTCTTCTGTCTCAAGGAAAGTAAATTCTCGGAGGCCTTTATAATTGGACATTACAAAACAAAATAGTTCCGGAAAGGAACGTACATGTCTCCAGGCGTCCATTTGGAACAAAAAGTAAGGCAGCGCTTCCGTTCCTCGACAAAAAGAAAATTCAATAAGAGTGAATTTCCCCTGATTTACGACCACTATTTCCTCGTTAGCTCAAACCCTCGAGGTGCGTTGAGATTCTGTAAACAACTTTCTTCTAACGATATTTTAGTTTGTACTAAGCACTAAAACTTTATAACTGGATGTAGAAGGAAGAAGTAAAGAATAGTTGTCGGCTACCTTAGCCTAGACCTTTAATTATGGAGGTATATATTTTTCTATACTATACTGCTTTGGATTAAAACGTTTGATACCTGACTTCGATAAATAGCATTTTATGTATTATAGTTTTTCCTCTTAATAAGAAATTTACTGCTACTTCTGTAAATTATTGCATATTACAGTCGATGTTCACCGTCGATGTTCGGCTAGCCAGCCATGTATCACCCTAATAATGTTGTTCTGCTATCTGTATATAATTCAACGTCTTTCAATGACCATGTAGAATTCTATAATAATAAAAAAGAACTTCAAATATAACTGAAAAAAATCCACAGCAATAGGTAATATGCATAATTATTAATGTTTGTTTAAATCATTTTAATCATTTTGTATATTTTGAAGCCCTCTTTTGTATTAATTTACATTTAATAAATTTTGTTTTATTTTCCCTTTTGGTAATCTACACGACTAATCCACTGTACTGGTAACATTTGTTCTCTCAACTTTTATTTCCACGAGTTCTGGAAGGCAAAAGAATTTTAAATTGTGAATAAGTTTCCTCGTGCTCTAAATCGTGCAGTGAGAGTAGGAGTTAGCACTTTCTTAAAATTCCTATTTCGAGTCGGAATAGAGGCAAATCATGTGTGAAACGTTATTTCGTTCTGATCGTAACAAAGGGAGCGCCAGCTATTTCCAAATTGACATCGCTCAAGTTTTCACCCTGATTGGGCTGAAAGAGTACGAGGTATTTTACATGGTATTTATTATTCGTTGCAATTTTCATGAACTTGGGAGTGGTTATATTCTAGTTTTCTTGTTAATAACTTAATTTTGCTCAATTACATTTTACAAATTTAAGATTTTTTCTTTGACAAAGAAATACCTTTAGTTGTATACAAAGGTATGCAATTAAGTCCATGCTAAAAATCAATTCAATTGATTTATTTGTTAGTGTGTGCATTAGAATAACAAACAAATAAACTTTCTCATTTATAACATTATCATACCCCCAATTCTGCTGCGCCAAAATTCATTACATTTTTCATTAGTACATTTTTCCGGATTGAAAAGTATCCTATGCCCTTCCCCGAGACTCAAAGATCTCCATACCAAATTTCAGCAAAATCGGTTTCATGGTTTCGGTGTGAAGAGGTAACAGACATACAGCCAGACAGACAGAAACTTTAGCATTTATAATATTAGTATGGACGTATGGACTAGTATGGAATTTTTTCAAGTAAGGTAAGTAATTATAGCAAGTGTTGCAATTTTAGAGGAAAAAAAATAGTAATTTCGCGAAAGTTGTAAAATGTTAATAATTCGCTTCTTCCACTTATGTCTTCATATATAGACGGATAACAAGACCCCCCCTCGCATATACGCCCATAAAAAATAGCATATATTTACTCTCTTATAATTATATCTACTTCTTTATTCGTTTGCACTTAATCTTTGGGAGATTATTTCTCTTTATAAACAATGATTAACCCAAAGATTTATCCTGATGTTATCCCTCCATCTTAAGTCCTAATCCCCATCCCCGTCTCGAATCTCTCACGCAGATATCCATGAAACAATTTAACAGACAGGGGCCGGATCCCGACACCTTTTAAGTCAAAACATTTTGTACAAGCCCCGTTAAATATGTACAAATATATATCTCGTTTCGATCTTATTGCAATACGCGTAGGGTTCAAATCTCGTGTTTATAATTACTTAAATTACGTGGGCGAATTGCTTTACATCTTGAATCAATTTCGGTGCTGAAACCATTAAGTTTTGGAACTGTTTAACTTTACTTTTATCGTTCCAAGTATCGCCCTAATAAGAGGATAATTGTTATTTAATTATAATTTTATGTATATATAGCAGGGGAGGTGAGAGTGCTATTTTGCAGTAACTCAAGCGTCGTGGAGATCTAGTACATTTTGTAGTAAAAAAAAATAATAATAAAGGCATTTTTATTTTTAGACACTACAGCAATTTTAAGCTTATAAAAATGAATTTGTTTAAAAAAAATTTTACATTGAATATTTATTGAACTATTTTAGATAGCAAAGCCTAAACATTTAGTCGAATGTGACATAAAATATCTGGGAGGCTTTGTTATGAAAACATGAGGCTGTGTTGTTCTGTGTTATTACATGCTTACCTTACTAGAAGTGTTCTTTAGCGTTTTTTTAACACTAGATTTATCTGACGGGTTTGGCGACATTTCGGTTCTTAAAAATAACTTTGAAGGAACCGAACTAACTAAGAAATCTGTTTTTTATACCATGATGACCAGGGACATGTAGGAAGACTACACCAGCTTAATCTGATGCGCTAGAGTAAATCCAAAATGACCTTGGGCTCCCCTGCTATTAAAAAATTATAAAGTATTTAAGCTAGTAAAAGAAATAAAAAAGAAAATCCAGAGAGATTTTAAGTGACAACTCTGGTAAGGAAAGGATTCAGTCAAATATCACTAACCTTAATGAAACATAGTTTTTACGCACTATTTCCCAATATTTTACAAGTTAATAACAAATACGGGTTCCGACAAAGTGATCATCATCGTTCTGTCGAAACCATAGAGGAAATGGCGCATAGAAAAATGTATTTCATTAAGATTGACTTGAATTTCCACTATGAACCAACAATACAATAAATTACATAACTATCACTAAATCTCACGTTGAAAAGAATGGAGTAGTCTAAAAAACTCTCGCAAATCAAACAAGCATAACCAAACTTCAAGAACATCTAATAAAATAACTTACGGATGCAATTGACTACTTTTTTCGTGCTAATCGTTTCATGATCATCACCCATTCACCAAAAAAACTATTATTCCAATAGGTTGTAACAAAGAAACCTATAAAAATGTTGTTTGATTATTTCGCCTTTTAAATGCCGCAAAAACACGATGAGTTTACGATCCGCCATTGTGTGAGGTCACACTAGGAATATTTAGTACTCTTTATTCAAAAACGTTTCTCAATTCTGGCAATCTACGTGAGACAGGAGTCAGAACGTACAATAAAAAAACCAAAAACTATATAATATAATTTTGTTTAAGTGAAAAAAGAAAAGTCTAAAGTGTAAAAGTAAAGTAAGTAAAAGAAAAGTCTAAAACAAACATTAAACAAAAATTAAATAAACTAAAATATATCGATATTTCAGCTAATTTCATGCTAATTTATTCATTTATTTAACGTTAATTATGTTTTTAATATTTTTTAAATAAAAAGACATTAAACTACTACTGACATGACGTCACATCCTAATCGGATGCACCTTAAACGCGTTTTCGTCACTACATATAAAATCATATTTTCAATTCGATTTTATTTATCAATAATTAGCTTTTATTTTGTGATGAGGTTGAAAGACGATTCCATCGGCCGAGTTTTACTAAAAATATGCGTTTTTTTATTGAAATTCAATATGAGTCAAGTAGCCTATTTGCGAACTATCTCTACACGTAACATCTACAATCGGCGACGATCATTTGATCGTTCATAATACTGGGCAAGATTATCGTAAAAGCACCAACACAACCGATCGTAGGTATTTTATCAAAGACTTGATCAATGACGATTATCGATGAGTCGACCTGAGTATATCCTGTACACGATCGTGCTCGCGTGACATTGTTTGTAACCGCCGATTATGAACGGGAGCTAATAGGTATCACTGGCCACGATGGCACCACGTTGTTGCAGCGTAGGCTTGATAATTTATTTAAATCAGACCTGAAAAAAAAACCAGACCTGTCATGCGTTAACTGTGTTACGCATGTTAAGTGTGTGGTTGGCATGGCATGGTTGGTCGACTGGTTGGTCGACTAGTTGGTCGACTGGTTGGTCAATTGGTTGGTCGACTGTTTGGTCGAACGGTTGGTCGAACGGTTGGTCAAACAATTTGTCGAACGGTTGGTTGACTTGTTGGTTAATTGGTTGGTCGTCTGGTTGGTCGAACG
>JAOTAV010010511.1:0-56653 GCA_026546445.1 Cyclargus thomasi | reverse complement strand
AGGCACTATTAAAGAATAAATTTTATTTAATACTTTTCTTTCTTTTATTTAATAGTTTCTCTTTTATTATTTTTCTTTTTTCTTTGGAAGTCGGTTTAAATTTTTTATTAAAAATAATAATTTCGATTATTGGTGTTTTGTTTAGTTCTACTAACAAAATATTATTCTTCTCGTTATTTCTAATAAAAATGTGGTGACCAGTAATAAAAATCCGTAACTATAATATTAAATTTAAATAAAGGTTTTTTCCTCTCCTGTAAAATTGAGATTTTGTTGATAGCAGTATTTGGTTCTTGACCGTCGATATATTAAAGTTAAGATAAACCATAAAATATACTAATCATCATTATCATCGTAATTTTTGCTGTGTTAATAAATAACATATTTTTACTCAATTATAATTTCTGATAGCTACAAGGCTAACTTTAAACAATCCCTTTGTTAATATAATTAGGGACAGATGAGCGGACGGAATCACATGATGCTGAGCAACTGCCGTCGCCTTTAATCAAATATAATAAAGATTCACAGTTGCCGTCTAAAAAGTGGCACCGGCAAAACAGCGCTTAAGCGCTATTCTGCTCTTAGTCGCTCCGAGACCGCTATTTTAACTTTTATACGATTGTGAACTTTTACTCATTAAGTTAAGTTTTATTTTTCAATACACTTGATTTTTTTGTGTCCGATAGTCTTGGTGCCATTATTTTATTTAATTTTGAAGAGATCTGTGCATTTTAATGATCGAAAGCCGTCGCCCGTAAACATTTGTAACATCACTAGAGTTGCAAGTGCGTGGCATGCTATTAAGGATTTGGAATGTGAAACAAGTTGTAGGAAGGCGGGCCTCCGGTAAAGTCACAGGGCGGAACACTGCAGTGTTTGAGTTTTACACGTATGTTTTCATTTCACACCGAAATATCTACCACGGCAAAAGTAGTTTCCTGGTTTAAATCATAAAAAGGTCTCATATACAAAGTTAATTTCATAATCAACTATATCATACACGACACGCAAACAGATTTAATTATAGACATTAATATTTTTAGTTTGTTGTCGTCACCGCTATAAATAAATTAATTTATAAACGCACCTGTTTGTTATTATATCGCACACATTATGTGAAACCGAGACGCCCATCCCCGACTTCCTAAAATAGTAAGCAGCATGATCGCGTGAGTACATGACCGAACCCAGAACGACGGTATTATAATCAAATCAGGATTTAAAACAAAACTAGACTAGATGATGCCCGCTAATCCGTTGTACCAAGTGTTTATGTGTTTATCGCGCGGGAACCGTACATTTTTCTAGAATAAAAAGTATCCTTTCCTTCCCCAGGACTTACGTTATCTGTATACCAAATTTCATGAAAATTGGTTCGGCAGTTTGGGCGTGATAAGGTTACAGACGGACAGACACTTTCGCACCTACATACATATAATTTATATATAATATAATGAAACAGTAAAGGAGTTCATTCACGTTTCATATATTTTTGGGCCATTTGACATATCATCCTTATAATTTGTTACTACCGTCCTTATAATCTGTGTGCCCAATAGTTTCGGTATTACAAGACATTAAAAATGGATTTCAACAGATTACCAAAAACACACCCTGATAGAAAATGAACATGAAAAACCCAGCTTTACCAGATATATGTATGATAGAAAGAAAAATTACTATAATCTTCAGAAAAATTGGCTTAAACTAGCGCATGCACTGTGTTGTGACTTATGACAGTCAGATGAACGAAGGCACAAATATACCTGGATGATATTATATTACATATTATGAGATACTGCTCTCATTTCTGAGGAGGGTTACCAAAAGATCAATTGGGTGTAGTTGGCCTATGGCTGCTTCTCGTATTCTAAGATGGTAAAAATAATATAATATCATCTATGTACTTTAGGCCTGCGGTCATCTGACTCGTCACCACTCAATGCGAGTGTATTTTAAGCAGATTTCTTGAAGTCCGTAGAATTTTTTTTTCTATGTAATATATTTGTAGCAAAGCAGGGTTTTCCTGTGCCCACTTTCTATCAGGATTCAGAATGTTTTTATTGGTAATCTGATAAAATCAATTTTTTTAATGTCTTGTAACTATTGGGCACAAAGATTTGATCCCATAGTAACACATTATTAGAATGGTCTGTTCTATCCAAATATCTACACTTTTTTTGTCTGGTCGGCAATCATGTCAAATAGTCCAGAATGAATGATATCCTTTGGAGTGTCTGTACATTTAATATTTTTACAAAATAATTAATGTGGGGTTACTACGAAACAGTAATAGAACACATATCGACAAAAAAAGTTGTCTGTCTGTTTATCTGTTTGTACGCGCTAATCTCAGGAACTACTGGACAGATTTGAATTTAAATATTTTTTTTGTTTAATAGCTGTTTGGTCTAGGTAACTTATAGGGAAAATGTACGGTTCCTGCATGATATACAAATTTTTGCGTAACGAAGTTGCGGGCACCAACTAGTCTATAATATTAGTATGGACTATAGTGCTTTCGGCCAATTTAGGTGGCAGCGGTCATTAACCCTTATGGCATTTAGAAAGCCTACACTAGCTTATTCTGTCCAAAAGTAAATCTGAGCTTACAAAAATATTCATGTTTTAAGGTATTTTCAAATTTCACACGACTGAGGCCGCGGGTAAAAGCTAATCTATGATAGATGTGCCGTCTTTACTTCGCCGATCTGAAAGTCGTCGGTACGCTACCGTACCGTATATCGCCAGTTACAACGATCTTAAGTCTTATACATGGGCCAGCGGGTTAAGTTTAACCTTTTATAAGTAAGTCAAAACGTTAAGCACATTAGCCAAAAAAATATATGTCATAGAATGACCTTTAATCTTTCATTACTAGCGAGTACTTTTTCCTTAAGCTTATAGTTAAATACTTTTTCCTTAAGCTTATATTAATCAGAAAAAAATGAGATGTGTACATCGGATTTTTTGTACGAAACTAAGCGATTAAGATGAATAATTTTTAATATACGATATAAGTTTATTGCACAATCAGTTAATGGCAGAAGATTGAAAATAGTTATACTCGATGGACACCATTTACAACATGAATATTTAAGATGCACCCTCAATTCAATCTTGCGCCACGAACTGAGGGTACAATTCGGAGTGCATCTAGGTCGTGTTTGACATCAAGGTATATCAAACACGACCATTTACAACATTAATATCTAAAACGCACCTTCAGTTCATGGCGTAAGATTGAAAATGCATTGCATCATCACCTTTGCGTGATGTTTGTTCACGCCATGTAGAACCCCCTTAAAGCCATAAGTTTTTAAACACAAATAAGAACTTGACTAATACAAAATCCAAAGATTTAACCTTCGTCAAATCTACATTCAAATCAAATTTATATTTGTCATTGAACGATGCGATTCTAAATTATATTATTCGTTGAATATATAATTACCTCAACCGGAATTATACCTACTAGGTATTAACAAGTTTGAAGCAACATTATAACATCTGTTTTTCATTTTTTCTCGATAAAATACATGGTTTTGTGATAATAAATTGTCAGCAATCGGTATAAAGCATATTGTTAGATACAAGCTGTTGCCCGCGACTCAAAAACATGAGAATTATTATTTTCCTGCTTTTCTCTTGAAATTTTTCTTGAATTTCCTTTGCTATAAACCTCACGGAGCCCGAGACCTTTCCCACGAATGCAAAGCCCTGAAAATCGGTTCAAGCGTTCTGAAGTTAAAGCGTCAGGAAGGAAAACCTTATTTTTACCCGACTACGGCGAAGCAACAAGCTAAAATATGTCCAAAAACTGAAAACGCGACCAAAAATCAAGTCAAGTTATATATATTCCTAGAGTAGCCATTTAAAGCCCTTCATTTTAATACCCTACTTATTCTAAATGGACGAAATAAATTTTTAGAATCTCACAATTTTGTCTTCAAAATCCGTCAGTATGATTTTTTAAATTTTTTTATGTACCCAGTGTCACTTGCGCTATCAAGACGGATCAAACGATACCTCATACGTATTCCATCAAGCCGTTTACGCTGTAGAGCATGCCAAACAATTATACATACATACATACTCGCGAAAAACACAACCCTCCTTCTAGCGCAGTCCTGTAAAAAGGACGGTTATGATTATAATTATAAAAGATAAATATTCTTTAGAAAGCTTATTTATTTATTTATTTATTCTTTATTTGCTTATAGAAATACATACATTAGAGAAAGATAAAACTAGGTTGGGAATAAAGCAAAATAAAAAGCTTATTACATTCATAGATAATATTGTTCCGAAGCGTTTGAGTCTAGATTAATTGTGAATCGTAATTTTTTTGAGACTCATAGCAACTTAATACCATAGACAAATTAGGTATAATTTCTCTATGTTAATACCATAGACAAATTAATGTTAATACCAAGTACCTACCAACGTTAAAATCGGTTCCTCAGCATGCGTGTGAAGTACGTGTTATATAGTGCGAACTATCACAGAAGTTATAATATTGACTCAAATAGACGAAAAGGATTCAAGTCAATTTTCTTTAAAAAAATTAGCTCCCACAAAAATTTTAATTAAAGTAAAAGTATTAATTTTCATATAAATCCCTGGTTCGTACTATGTAATAGGACTATCATGAAGCTATGTTTTGTTAGCCTTGGGCTGTTTAATATGCCCCTGAAGCGTCATTAAAGGTATCTGAAATTCTGCACCAGGGAGCTACAAACGATATCTACGCGCCCATTATTCGTACTTTTCACTTTCAGTTCGTATTAAAATTCACAACAGCGGACGGAAGTTCCAAACGGGATTTAGACAAGATTGACGTCTCGTATTACTTGACTTAACCTTAATGAGAGAAGTTCGAAGCAAATAAACAGTTGTTTTGCAAAGTTATAAAGACAGATTTAAAGGTACACGCTCGTTATGTCGAGGCGCAGCGGAGTGGATCGTTACCTGCATAAAGGCCTAGTGCGCGGAAAATGCGGCCCGGTGCGTTTGCTGCTGCATTTTTTTTTTATGTTAACAAACCTAATGGACATCGTTAATAAATGTACTTACCAAAAATGGATGCGTTATTTTAATAATATTCCATCCAATCTCACTTCATTCCTTAACTAGTAATAGATACTGAACAAAGTTTCTATCATATTTGAACATTAACATAAACTTTATGGTACCTTTTCCAGGATCAGTGCGGTAAGGTGACCAGAAACAACCCCAACCCGCTGGTGGTGAACGGGAAACCCACGCTGGAGGGCCAGTGGCCGTGGCAGATTGCTTTGTACCAAACACAGGTGAGTCCAAAATACGTAACTATTTACTAACGCGAACGCTCGCAAGCAAAGTCAGAGCATCCATAAACCCATCGCATCGGTGTATGAATTTAAATGAAAAAATTGTTATGGAGTTAGCTGAAATCCTTGATTATCACATAGCTAGTTATTTTCTTTAAACAAACCTAGTATCCGCGTAAAAAACACGTAAAAAACCGTTTAAATGATAGTGCGGTCAGTCATGCAGCCCGCTACGAAATACGTGTAATAAAAATAGTTCGTCATATAAATTTATAATATAATAAACACAATATATTTAAATTTCCAAAACAGGAAAACTTCTTAATTCAAATTCAGATACGGTCGTTTCATACATTCAACGATAGATGCCGCTGATACAGTTTCATTTTTTTTTTCTTACAGAGGAGTGACAGTTGGACTCAGGTTCAACGGGACGGGTTCCATATAGTGTAAGAGTATTAGCTGACTTAATTTTCAAATAATTTTCAGACAATAGACAACAAATACATCTGCGGCGGCACGCTGGTGTCCCACAAGCACATCATCACTGCGGCCCACTGCGTCACCAAGAAGGGCAGGAACAAGGTGGTCAACAAGAACACACTCACCGTGTATCTCGGCAAGCACAACCTGAGGACCTCCGTTGAGGGAGTCGAGATTAGACTGGTAGGTCTTTTGGGACGAATATTTAATGATTAAATATGATACTAATGATACTAGTTGATGCCGGCAACTTCGTTAGCGCACACACTTTGTATATCACGCGGGAACCATACATTTTCCCGGGATAAAGAATCCTATATGTTGCAATAAAAGATTTATTCGAATCCGTTTAGTAGTTCCTGAGATTAGCGCGTACAAACAGACAAACAGATAAAGAAACAGACAACTTTTTTTATCGATATGTGTTCTATAATCTATTATTGTTCCTTGGCACCCCCACATTATTATGTAAAAATATTCAAAGTACAGACAGTCCAATTTAACTGTTATATTATATGTATATAGACAATACTTTGAGCTACAATTACCGAAATCCGTCTACGTAGCTCTTAATACCTTAAGACTCGAGTAACACCTCAGCTCTCATCGGGAACATGCTGAAGTTATAACACGACACTCTGAGCGGGGCATTATAAACGTTTCAAACACTTCAAACTTGTAACTCAGCTTGTCTCGCTCGATACACACGCGTGAATCGACTAACAAGTTTTTAATCCGTGATAATATTTCGTTTTTGATTTTCCTGCTGCCTGCGATGTGTATAGATATATTTCTACCCCATTAGGTGTACCACACTAAATTTTAAACAAATCGCTTAATGGGATTTTGTCGAAACTTTTTTGCATTTAAGAAATAAATCTTTTAGTTAATTAGTATACGAATTAAAATATTATTGTCACCATGGTAGGTATATTATGGCTCCATTTCATAACCGACGATACCTAACGATGACGAGCGAATACTATCATACAGAGGGCAATTCGGCCCTGCTCGCCGCTCATCGTTTACCATCGCCTTTGATCAACTCGTTGACAAGGTACTGGGTACTTGTGTGGACGCCTGCACCAGTAGCGTAGCGTGGGGGGGGGGGGCAGGGGGTCCGCATTGAATAATTACATGAGAGTGTAACTGCACTTGTAGAAAAAATATATTAAAAAATCGCACGAATAATATCATCCGCTCAATGTTTGTAAAAAAATATATAATTCAATAAAAAATCCTATGTGTTGCCTACACAACAACAGCTATTAAATGAAAAAAATATACTAATCCATTCAGTAGTTCCGGAGAAACAGACAACTTTTTTGTCGATTTGTGTTCTATTACTGTTCCTAAGCCAAAATTCATTTGTTTGTAAAAATATTAATTGTACAGACACGCCAATTTTACTGTTTTATTATATGTGTCGATAGAGATTAAACTTACCCCACTAGCCCATGTACACAAGCCTTAAAAAGGTCAGCAAAAACGATGCATCTACTTCCTTCGACCTCGATCTTAGTAACTATATTATTTGGATCCCCAGGTATCGGAGATAAAGGTGCATCCGCAATACAATGCGTCGTCGTTCAGCAAGGACCTGAGTATCCTGACTCTGCGACAACCGGTGGACTACACGGACTTCGTGCGCGCCGCCTGCCTTTGGCCCGAGCAGCAGGTCGACCTCTCGCACGTCATCGGCAAGAAGGGCTCGGTGAGTTTACTATTGTGGCATAATTTCTTGGTCTTTTTGTGAGTTGAAGCTGACCATCAACAGTCTTGCAATTTAATGGGGAAGATGCGTGTAAAACAAAATGTATTGAATGCAAATTATTATGATAGTGGGCTAAAAGATATACAGAATTACAAAAAAATCTCTGAATTCTGTTGAGAAATAAGTAAGATATTAGCAATTTAAGTTTTCTATCCATCTCTTTCTCTCAAAACGTAATTTAGTACGAACTTTGTGCAGCTTATGGACTTTGACGTCACATTTAATAATTTAAAGGATTGTAACTTTGTTGTTTTCAATTTTATCAAAAAACTGATTGGACTACGTCGTTTTTCAATAACGTAAGATTTATTTAATTAAATAATAATAATAAAAAAACATGCATATTCCCTATTATGTGTCAGCTTGCACGATGATCTTGGCGAATAACGAACAAGAAATCAGAAAAGAGTAAAGGTCAACCCACCTGACAAGTGTCCCTGATGCCCTGAGGGTCGCCGGCACAGATCTGCTCGCTGGATATACCGACCGGCAGCTTGCGCCAGTTCGTGTAGGACTCGCCGCACACGCTCCGCGATACAACCGTCACGTTCGCTTTGAGCAACAGACTGCTTTTCGTGTCCCCTGAGATTAATAATCTTATTGAGAATATCAATATATAAGAATATCAATATAATAATAAAAAAAACTACAAAAAAAATATCAATATGTAATTTACGAACTACAAGAATAATACAGAAGTACAATCAGGGAAGCTGAAACAGGGACAGATCGCGGATCTAAGCAGCTTGGTCGCGTTATGTCAAACCCAGCCGACAGATCACGACTTACATGTAATTGACATATTCCGATTCCAAAAGTAGTTCCGTCAACTGGCTCTCTTTCAGTTTCCCCAATAATAAAATATACATAGTAACATTGTTTATGTGTTGTTGAAACTATATCAAAATAAGTTAATAAGTCAAAAAGCAGTTATGATGATGAATATTTTGATAGTAAAACCGTTTAACAGCTGCGTTCTCTGTTTAAGTTAGCAAAATCTTATGTAGATGACAGATATCTATACTAATATTTGATGTTGTTGTTAAATATTTAGAGAATATAATAAATGATAAGCCAGATGATTTATTGGATGTTTTAACATTGCCAGGCGCGTGCAAAAATCGTTTGCGAAAGTCTGAAAACGGCTTTAGCGTAGGCCACTTTACTTCACCACTCCAGGCAAACAATACTACAAGAAGTGCACAAAACATTGTAGCATACTAGATTTTTCCCACGGCTCCGGTCGCGTGGAATTCGTTTTTGACCTAATAAGAATATTTCGGAAACGCCATGTTTTATCAAACCCATAATAAACCAAAAGCTGGTAGCAAATTTTTATAGTTTAAAATTCGTTTTTTTTATAGTTGGCAAGCAATGCAAACTATAAAAAAACGAATTTTTGGCAAAAAGGATTTTTCATCACCTAACAATTAGATTCCAATATATATTTTTTGAAAAATTTCTTTTTTTTTTTAGTTTTTTATCCACCCTTCTCACCAGCCAGGTCCGCAATCCCGTATTGGAGTGTAATAGGAGAGATACATTACAAGGTTTCATCTGGCCTCAAATACCTACACAAAATTTGCTACCAGCTTTTGGTTTATTATGGGTTTGATAAAACATGGCGTTTCCAAAATATTCTTATTACGTCAAATCCGAATTCCACGCGAGCGGAGCCGTGGGAAAAATCTAGTATGCTACAATATTTTGTGCACTTCTTGTAGTATAGTTTGCCTGGAGATGTGTCGTAAGGTGGCCTACGCCAAAGCCGTTTTCAGACTCAAACGAACGATTTGAAATGACGTGACCTACTCCAATAAAGGTGAAGTAACATTGTTAGGGCATGACACGTCATGCTCATTCAATAGTTTGAATCTCAAAACGATTTCAAAGTAGGCCTCCAAGTTCACTTTAAGAGTGACACTGGCAATAGCAACCAGTTTCTTTTCTAGCTTGTCTTTGTTAAAGAATGTATACTGACTGCTGTTGCTGGTCTTCCCCCAGCCGGTGACGGTTAGCGGGCCAGCGGGGTCGGCGTCGGTGCTGTACAGGCACGCCGGGCTCACGTCCATGCTGAACTCCACCGACTTCTCCAATCTGTTTAAAACCACTCTATTTTAGGGCCTGCTTCACAAGTAACTGATAGAATACCGGATAGGACATCCACAACTTCTGTGATACAGTAATAAACCCGGTTCCACAAATAAGGAATTAAATTGATACAAATAGTTCGACTCAGATGTGCGCGCGGCCCTATGAGTGCGTGCGCTTGTGATTACACAACGTTCATTCATGTAGCAGCGCGGCAAGAGCCGTCCGAATAAACAAGGTTCACTCACACAGGGCCGCGCGCACAACTTAGTGTAAGTAATAATTACTTTTCAACACGATTCCATTTTTGAGCCTGATTCAACATTTACCGATATAGTACCCAATAAGCTGTCCGCAACTTATATGACATATACTATAATGGATTCTGTTCCACTAGTAAGGCAATCTAGTGGATAAACTCGCACAGATAAAGTGCCGACTCACTCAGTTTTAACGCTTATGAGTCACAGAAATCGATTAAGTTTTATCGTCAGATAACTTCCACTACTATTGAATGTCATTGTTTTCGTTCATAATTTAGTTCTTTTCCCGATCAGGCGAGGCGCTTCAAGTTGTCTCATTAATGAGCTTTCAGTCCAGCGTATTTATATAATAGAGGTCAGTGACCTAATCAGAGGTCAATGACATATTTAACTGGAATTTTAACCATTTGACATAATATATATGTAAAGCTTAATCAGTAAATGGTGAGACAGCTCCTAAATGTTAACTTTTGGCAACAAACATTTTTTTTAATGCAACATCAAATTTAATCCATTGTAACACGCATCATTAATCAAATATAACAATACCAATCGTAATGCTTTCTGATTGTCTGAAGATTGTTCGCGAAACACACTTTAAAACAGGTCTTGGATTTTCCTATATTAAACAGTAATATTCGAAAATAGAATTAATAATGACACGATGCTGACGATGTCATTGAGTAATGACGTGTCGTGAGTGACATCAGCGATAACATAGTATGACATAATTTCGCGTACTCGCAATTACAACTTACATCACGCATAGCGCGGGATTTCCTTGATTTAGGATAATAAATGGTACAACTGTAATGGTGTCTTAATAATAACTACATAATAGTACGTAAAGTGAATCAGTAGCGATTGTTTGCATTTTATCTGTATAAAAAAAACTTCGTCGTCCAATTCGTTTTTTGATTTAAAAAAGTTATAAGTTTCATATAGCTGTAAGTTTCATATAGATATTAATGAACTCTTGTTGATGAGCGATGTCACTGTTGGGCCCATGCGTCACACTGGCGTTGACGCCAAACTAGACATAGTTTTGCTGTCTGACAACGGAATTTTTTGTGCGTGAGTGCGACTTGAGCTTGGCCGATTTTAACTTTCGTGAAAAGAACATCACAGTTTCACAGAAAAACTGGCGTGAAAAAGCGTTGTGCTGTGTTTTGTCTAATGAGTGAGTTTACCGGAGACCTATTCCCGTAGCCTTGATTAAAATGGCCGACAGCGCACTGGCAGCGTTTTTAATGTTACAAGTGACAACGGGCGACGGCAGTAGCTTTGATGCCATCAGGTAAGCGACCATCCATAAAGTACGTCGTATAATTTTCATGATTTTTAGAATCCCTTCCCCCCTTGTCGCAGGTGGTCATATTTCTGAGACCCCCTCCCTCGATTGCGCGACGTTACAAGTTTGCAATTTTACGTGTAAAAATTTAAACCAGCTCGATATTGCAACTTTCGAGATTAAATTTAACGAATTTCAAATATGACGTCAAGAGATTTAGGACCCTCCAATCACCCCTTTGTGACACTTTATCGATCCCCTCCCTCCCTCACCCTTTATGTGTGACGTACTTTATGGAAGGCCCTTGCACGTATCACTTACCTCAACAAGGCGAGATCGTGGTACTTGGTCTTGCGCGCGTACTGCGGGTGTATGACGATGTCGGCGACGCGCGTGTCCGTGTCCGCGGTAAAGCGGTCGCCGGTTATGTCCAGCACTCCCATACGCACGATAGACGGCTTTATCCTGGAAAATAAAGACAATACGGTAACTAAAAATCCCTTAAAGTAATAAATAAAAAGTAACAAAATTAGCCTTCAATGTATTTACATCCGAAATGGACTAGTATATATTGAGAGACAGCCAGTTGACGGACCCGCGTCATTTGGTCGGAATATGTCAATTCCGTGAAGTCGTGGTTATGCCAAACCCAGCCGACAGGGCTGGGTTTGGCATAACCCGACCAAAATACTTAGACCCACGATCTGTATCTGTTTCAACTTCTCTGATTGTAAATTTCTTCTTCGGAAGGCAGGACCGTTGTAGCCCTGGCAGCACGACATCTTTGCGACTCCCGTCCCCAACCTATGTTGCTCATAAATTGAAAGATTTGATTGGGGTCGGTGATGCTAATTTCCTGTGGAGTATTCGTAGCGCTCAAAGAACCTGCTCCTCCTCTGTAGTAGAGCACGAAAGTCAAGAAGAAGGTGGACAGGTGTCTCATCCTTTTCTGCAGAATCTGCAAGTCTGTTATGCTACTTACACCTATCCTGTTTAGGTGTTTGTTGAGCTTGCAGTGCCGAGTTAGGCTTCTAGAAAGGATTAGGATTCCTAGTTGGTTCCGAGGTTCTACTCACTGGTCCAAAGTATCCACGCAGTGAGCGGCAGTCAGCACGTAGGTTTCCGATATAAGTGATCCGCCGCACTGGAATATGTACCCGTCGCCATTTTCGTAACCGAGGGCAACCTGAAAAATACATATAGCTTTGGTTATCTTATCTACCAATCTTATGTTACTTCTTACTAATATCATATCTTATTTTTCTTACTATCTAACTAATATTATATGTAACTAATATTAAAAATGAGAATTATGTGAGTTTGTGAGTGTGTATATTTGTTAGTTTTTCACGCTTAGGCGGCTGGACCGATTTCGATAAAAATTGGCATGGAGTTAGCTGATAACACATACGGTACTTTTTACGCAGGTAGCACAGCGGGGCACTGCTAGTTAGGGAATATTACGCAAAATATAACGCCTCCGTGCTTAAGTGGTACAGGGCGTCGCTCTTGACTTGGGGGTGGTGTGTTCGATTCCCCATCTTTTTCTCATTTGACATTATAAATGTGACAGTTTGGATGTCTGTGATTTAATCGCAAAAAGCATACACGGAGTACACATATGGTGGTTAGCTGACACTTTTTTTCTAAATTCTTCAGAATACTTTTTATTCTAATAAATTACTCCCGTGGGATAAATCCTCTCTAAGCTGGCGTCATATAGAGGTGTTATCATTCACCTTTAAGGCCTATGTTGCTTTACTTAGCAAGTCGCTGTTCACAGTTTAGAACTTAAGCTTTTATTGTATGAACGGAAATTCTTGTTCAACATCAATAACACACTATTCTTGCAATACATACATTTTTAATGGTGTTAATTTATATTCAATGTTTTATTGCTTTAAAGTTTGACTATTAACCTAGCCCTCTATATCTTACAAGTCGAAAAACCCCTTTGACTGATACATAAGAATCAGTGAGTTCTATTTTGTTTCTCGTTTATTAATACTTAATACCGTTAAATACATTTAAAATAGTTGTGTGCGAATAACGTTCGAATCGGATAATGACATTCGATTCAAAATTCAACAAAAATATCTCAAAACACCTAATGTTTTAATTCTCACTATTCTTCATTTTGTAATTAAAATAAAAAACTAAATTATAAAACATTCTTTTATCTGTTTTTACCTTACCGTTGCCGTTTGGAATTTGATAATAATATAACAAATTAAAAAAAATTGTATTATTCGAACTATTTGAATAATTCGAATATTTGGAACGAGTTATTCGATTTTATTCGTCTCGTATAATTCGAATATTCGCACACCCCTAATTTAAACCGGTTTGGGTAAGCCCGATATACGTAGGTTTATCAGGTTAATGTATTTATTCGTTAGCATATATATAAGAAACATAGTTTTAAAACCCGCTAAATAGTTTTCAATAAAATAACGGTAATCTTAAAAAAAAACTAGAGACATAATATTGGAGGATTACAAGGTCATATTGGAATAAGATTAAAGATGAAAAAGGTAATTGGTAAAGTGCCATTAGAAAAGTTTGCGGTCCCGTGGTATAACACCGTAAATGTAAGTCAAAAAAAAGTTATCTCAAGAATGCGGTTTGAACTTTGAGCACCGCTTGGTTCTCTCCCTCCTTCACAAATGCCCCAAATGCTCAGAAGATAATACAGATCTAAAACATATTATATTTGATTGAAAAGCATTAGGTTTGGATAGGATGGTTTTATGTTCGGAGAAAAATGTTATAATATGAATTATGTGCAGAGAAAGATATTAGTATACCTCACCGCCCTCAAGAGTACCCTATAAAATTACGAATTTTTTCACTGTTATAGAGACTAGACTGTCGAAATTCGACCATAAATATAAATATAACTCCATCATGTTAAGGCTTTGTACAAATCCGTAATCTATTTTCAATTCAATTACAGACTTCAATTTAGCATTGCATAGCAATATGCAAAAAGTACAGACAAATAATATTCTGTACGTTTTTATCCTTTGGATACGGAAGCCTAAAAATAAATATTTATAATACATATTGTAAAATTAGATTTATCTCTATAGATAGATATGTCTCTTTCACGCCTAAGCCGTATACTTGTTAGGAGTGTAAAGACGATGTTATTTATAATTACCATTTACATACAATTATTTTTTTATAAGACGTAGCCTTGTGTTAGTCACAAAGGAAGCAAGGATGGTACATAATTTATTTTGTCTGATGTAACCAGGTGATAATGATGGGGCCGTAAGAAAATTAATTAAGGTGTCAGTAGTATATTATGTACCATTGAGGAAATTGAAACAGACAGAATTGATAGAGTTGATGGACATGATGACTTGATTGATAGTCTTTCGGTCAGAATATGTCAATTTCTTGTAACTCGGCTGTCGGCTGGGTTTGACATAATGCGACCATATTAGATGCACAATAGCTCTATTTCAACTTCCCTGATTATACAATAATGATGATCGTTAACTCACCATATGCGGGAATTCCCCCCGCTCGACATTCTCACCGCCTGTGATGTGCAGTCCAAGCGGAGGTATACTCTTTGCAACTAACTTCTTACATTCTGAAAGAGACAGAAGTATTCGACGCGTAAGTTTCCTCCGCACTCGTTAGGCGAAAAACAATAAATATACAATGACCCTACAAGTAATTTATATGAGATCTATCGAATTAACTTCGACTTTACCTTTATTTCACCCGACTTAATGCGTGAGAAAGGAATTCCGAGAAATAAGTAATCGCTAATTACCTATAACGTAAGTCTGCTTTACATTTGCGCAAAATTCTATCAAAACCGGTCTAAACAAATCATAAAATTTTTCCTTATTTGATTCTTATTTTTAATTTGTTTTAATAAAAATCGAGAACGTTACTTTTATGTTACTTGCAACTTTGCAAATTACTAATTCTGTGATCTTTTCATCTTGCTGCTTTGACTAAAGCTTGGCAAAATATATTAGAGAATATAGTTTCTAGTAATAATATAAATGCGAAAGTGTGTCTGTCTGTCTGTCTGTGTGTTACCTGTTTACGCCAAAACCAGTGAATCAATTTTGTTCAAATTACGTATTGAGATACTTTTGAGTCCCGGGGAAGGACATAGGATACTTTTTATCCGAGAAAAAGAACGGTTTGAGTTTACGCAACGGAGTTGCGGAAGTCATCTAGTTGGCAATAAAATTTGAACTTACCTTTATCTGCTTTTCTCGAAGTTTCACCTGAAATTATTTGTAAAAATAAATTATTTGCACTAACAAAATAAAATTGATTCGTTCAAAATTATTTTCAATACTAGAGTTAATTTTAGTGTAAAATAAGATAACAAAACTTGTTAAAGATATATCATGGCAAGATAAATTCTCTTACTTGATCTCTACTACAAATATAAATTATCCACTTTAATCACAGTCAATGAATTACTGACTTCAACAACATATCTTTTGCATGCACAAGAATTCATTCATTTTTTCAGCAAGTTAACAAACAATATTCCTTGTACATTTTTGTTTGTTATTGATTAAAAAAACAATTAATATGATTAGGAATTATTCCTGACGAGATTATATACTATCTATATATACATATATAATAAAACAGTAAAATTGGCGTGTCTGAACAGTTAATATTTCTACAAACTAATCAATGTGGGGGCTTAGGAACAGTAATAAAACACAAATCGACAAAAAAGTTCTGTTTGTCGGTTTGTCTGTTTGTATGTGCTAATCTCCAGAACTACTGAACGGATTCGAATAAATATTTTTCTATTTAATAGCTATTAAGTCTAGGCAACACACAGGATAATTGTTTCCTAAGAAAATATATGGTTCCAGTGATATACAAATTTTTGTGCAACAAAATTGCAGGCATTAATTTGTACACAATAATTACCACCAAATTTTTGTGCAACAAAATTGCAGGCATTAATTTGTACACAATAATTACCACCAAATTTTTGTCCAGTAGTGATTGTAGTAGTTCTAGTTCTTGAGGTGGTTGTCTGTACCCTGCCACCGGCACTTGGGCAGCACACAATCTCCGTAATACCACTGAATCCACACCTGGTAAACTGGTGGTTACCATATTCTTTGATCTGCCTATAAGAAAGAATATTAAGATGATTTTGTTTTTTTTTATATTATGTATCAAGCCTTAGGATTAAATATTTCTAAACAGGTTCAGATAGTTTCCTCTGTAGGTAAAATATATATTTTCAAATATTCATTATCCTTAACTTGTAAATAACACAATATGTTCCTTTTACATTTTTTAAAGATAAGGCAATAACAAGTTTTTGTATATTCAAATCAACCTGTTTCAAATAAACTCGTGTAACAAGCACAAAATAAAATATGTTTTTTCTACTGTAACATGACATGTTTTTCATACATATTGGTTTAATTATTTTTACTGTTGTAAAATCATATCATTACAAAAAATATAAAACAGCTAGTTTCAATTTGAAGAACCAATCAGTTTTATTAAGATAACATTATCAAGTATGATTGACCCTGACCTCAGCGCCATCTCACAGTTAGTCACCATTTGGCAGGAACCTTTTGAGATTGTATCACTCGGAGAACAGCCATCGCCCACTGAAACAAAGTAACATTCATGTTGTCTGAAACAAAATTTTCATGATACTGTACTTTAAATTATTGCAATAACTATTAGAACTGGAGTTACTCCCAACAAATTTTTGTATGGCGTGTTTGTAATTTTTAAGGATTTCTACATTTTAAAAGTTTAACAGTTGATTAACACCTGTATTAATATTATATTAAAATAGATAAAGCATTTGAAATAAACATTTACAGCCTTTCCTATATGTAATTGCAAATTTCTGATGAATAAACAAAAGAGAGTATGCGTTACCTTCTCCAGCTACAACGATTTTGAGGAAAATCATATAAAATACTATCTGCGGCTTAAGCCACATATTTGCTTATAATTTTTCAACTTGTGCTCTAAATTTCGTTTAAATTTATATTAAAATATTTTATATCGCGCACTTATCCAGAACCGGTTTTTGAACTGTATTAACGTAATCTGAATACACTTTAAAATATCGTTTATTTATAACTTAAAGTATCTATTACATTACTCAAATTATTGCATTATGGATAACGTTGAACACACATTAAATATATAAAGTAGAAACACAACGTACAAATCACAAGCGATAATAAAAACAAACAAAAATTATTAATTTGAGATTGACCTGACATTTCATTTTTGACAGTGCTTGACAGTGTCATTACTTTTTTATTGCAATGCTGCTAATGGGACATTTTCTTTCTTTTTTATTTTGATTGTCAGTTTTCGTCGTAGCCGCTAGATGGCGTATGGGTAGACAACTATACAAGCATTAATTGCTACTAAATCGGGGGAAAATATATAAAATTTCATACATTTAAATATAGAAAAGAGCTTTTATTTTGTAATTAATAGATTAAAATAGTTATAACAATTATATTTTAGTTATTACTGATGAAAGCAATAGTCCCATTTATTGTATTTAATATGGCGTTCGCAACAAATGTCACAAATCTTTCATATTTTGGATTTCGCAACATTTTAACTACACTTGTGCACGATGACATGACGATGATGATGATGACAAACAATTATTGGTTAGATAATATACCATACACTAAAAATTCTGATGATAACATTTGGGGAAAAGGAACGAAAATCCAGCATCACTGATGACTCAAAGAAATGTCAAAGTGCCACGGCCGCCAAAAGTCAATTGTCATATTTGTCAGTGTTCTAATATTAGTTCTGGGCCAATAGAAAAAATAATGTAATTTATGTTACTCTATACAGTACACTTCTATATTTTTAGGAACATGACTTACGATGTCATTATGAAGGTTCATATCGGTAAAGAACTATAGTAGCTTATTACAGATCAGTGGGGAACCAATAGAAAATCTAGAGTTGTCTATCGTTGCGCCACCTAGTATAGATTTGCGAACTAAAATTTAGAAAATGTTTCATAAAACAAATACTGACTAGTACTCGAATCTTGCTTATGGCCTGGCTTACATGTTTATTACTGTTTAGACCGAGTGCTTAGTGTAATAAAATGGAAACCGGGTCTAAAAACCTCTCCATACAAAGCGGATTTGGTACAAAGTGAAGTGACTGGAGAGTGTGGAGGGGCTCTTAAAATGTTTGTGCATTTTCAGAATGTCTACATGTTGACCTACCAGGCGGAAGAACCGGCGAGCCGCCGCCGTAAGAAACTAGCACGGGGAAAGGTGGAACAAAATATATTTTATATAAAAATGATGTAACTTTAAACTAAACAATGCTATATTTATGGTGCTGATAATTTAACAACCAATTTGTTTTTCCGCCTTTACTTTACACTAGTCATTGTCAAAATAATAGACTAGCAGCATAAATAAAACAGATGAACATAATTTTGGCGGGATGTGAAAAAGTGATGTTGTGTTTTTGTATTTCTTTGCTAAATTAATGTTTTTTCGGGTTTTGATGCGTTATAGTAGTAGAATATTAACCATTAAATATTGGATATCATGCACAAGTGTAAGCAAGATATACAACTTCAAGAAACGTGCAATTTTATGTATCTCTCCGAAACTACATTAAAAATTTTAGTAAAGCGTCCACCACTTTACTGAATTGACTGATTTGACGCTTTGATTGATTTTTAACCTTGACTTTGACAAGACTTTAGACTTGACGATATTATGTAACGTTGCTTTAAAATATGATTGGAACAAGAATATTAATTTCTTGCCTTTACTTGACATTGGCCGTGCTTATATAGCCATAGTGCCATATAACAAAAAAAATTTTTTAAAAAACAGACGTCAGCTGTCATTTGTCAATTTGAAGTTGAAATTTACGTTTCTGAAATTATTGTTTGTGTCGCGATCGAGGCCGCGCGATGCCGTGTTTTTACGAGCAACACGCGCTATTTGTTAAAGTTCTCTGAGTTATCTAAAAACGAAATGAAAGTTAATTTTCAAAAGTGATAACATAATCGTGGCGAATACGTTACTATGTTTAATCGTGTGATGTTTCCTGTAAACATATTTCTTTGTGATTTATAATATATTCTGATTCTGATAGTGCTGATTATAACGTATGACATCTAAGCAAGGACATCGAGTGATACTTCTTAAATCAAAATGATGGCATCCTCAGGAGGGCCCGCTAGCGCCAGGTTAGCAGTTCATGCGGGCAACCAAAGCGGCCACACCAGCACAGACTTCAGCATGAGTGTGGCTGTGCCGCAACGTTCCCAACCCTTCGATATGCATCCCGTTAGTTGTGGAGATTCATCTTCCGATGCTCAATCACCCGACGTGGCCGTCGCGAAAGCCAGCGACCGTGAATCTCGAATCATAGCTGAGAAGCAAAGGAGAAGTCAATTCAACTCGCAAATAGCACAGATGATGTCTCTGCTGTCCGACATTGTCCACTCGCAAAGGAAAGTCGATAAGACTAGTGTATTGAGACTGGCAGCCAATAAACTGAGAAATGAGCATGTCTTCGGTAACACCATAAAGTGTAGTCATTTGGAGACCTGGTCTTCAGCTATACTAAAAAGTTGTGACTTGATGGGTGGCGTCATGTTCGCCGTGACCTGCAAAGGACGTATTTTTATTGTATCACCAAATGTTCAAGAAAAATTAGGATACTGCCACGTAGACCTTCTCGGACAAGACATCTACAACTACATACATAATGATGACAAAGAAACATTGAGAAAACACATATATCCTGTGGAATTACAAACAGGCTGTGATGACAAACTCTTTGAACAGCATCATAATTTTAATTTACGAATAATGCGAGCTGGTGCTAGATCAGATCCACCAAGATATGAGAAGTGTCATGTAGATGGTGTACTTAGAAAATCTGATAAAGCTACCTCAAACAGTGTTCAAGATGAGCAGACTATCCGGAGGCAAAGAGTAAGACATCATCGCACCTTTTCGTCTAGTGGAAATGATTATGTCTTCATTGGTATTGTTCATGTTCTGTCTAGCAACTTACCTACTCAACTATTACCGCCTACCGCATACACAGAATATTGGACGAGGCATTTGATAGATGGCAGAATAGTTCAATGCGATCAGAGCATATCATTGGCCGTCGGATATATGACAGAGGAGGTCACAGGCACATCTGCATTTGTTTTTATGCACAAAGAAGATGTCCGCTGGGTTATTTGTGTTTTGAGGCAGATGTATGATCAGAGTAGAGAGTTTGGGGAATCTTATTACCGGCTCATGTCACGCTCAGGACACTTCATTTACATGAGGACTCGAGGTTTCCTAGAAATAGATAAAGTTACTAAAAAAGTTCAGAGTTTTGTATGTGTAAATAGTGTTATCGGGGAGGAGCATGGTAAGAAAATGATGGAGGAGATGAAAAGGAAATATTCTGTAATTGTTGATACGAGTAACCAACAAATAGATAAGAAGCTTCCTATAGATGAGGCGCCTGTTGAACATCCCAAGAGGTTGGAGCGCATAGTCATGCATTTGTTGGAGCCAGCCACTTCTGAAACATATGAGGAATTAAAGTTAGTAGCCCCGTCGAAAGAAAACATTATTTCGGCCATACAGAAAAGTGAAAAAGTAGTGCAAACCACGGGTGTTCGGTTTGACAATCGCAAGAGAAAAAATTCAAGTTGTGATGAGCAGGAGGAATATTTAAAGAAACACAGTGCTTTTACAGATTTGTAAATATCATTGACATACCTAATGCCCATATATATAACTGTGTATGGACTAAGGACACTTAAACGTTTTATGTGCAAAACTTTTTAAAATTTTGACTTAATAAGTAATTTAGTTCAAAGATTACTTTGTATTTGAGGGTTATTTAGGTACTTTACACATAATGTAGGTACTAGTATTTGATAAGTGTGCCAAAATATAATCAGGATTATAAATTTATTAATGAAATTTAGGTTTACAAATTTGCAGACATCAAATTGATATTCTCGTGTAAAAACAGTCATAAAATTTTCTATAAGAGAGCGAGATTGTTATGAAATAACAATTATGATGTAATTATACTTTTTGCCCTTAAACATTTTTGCAACAATGTAACATTGCCTATGATTAACAATACTTTGAAATATTTAACCATACCATTTTGATTATGTTAATAAAAGGAAACACATTAGGTAATGTTAGGTAACATTTACCTTGAAATTCAAGATCAAGTAAGTAATGACAAAGAATATAATATTATGGGGTAATCATACAATGACAGAAAATATAACATTGATAGTGGTATTGACACAAAATGTTTCAGAGGAACAATTTGTTTGTTAGCAGGGTAAAATTAGCTGTAGGTAAGGAAAGGTTTGTCCAATATAATAATATATAATTATATCAGAAAATTGTACCAACTATTCATAATAAATGTACATCAATTAATATTTATATTACATGGGTAAAAACAAGGCTGAAAAAAATTGTCAAACAGTTTGTATACAATTTCAATATTCAACAGATTTTTCACTGTTGTAAACAAATGCAGTTCTACATAAAGTGATTTTATGCATTTTGAAATATTTTAATAGTGTGACAAGATACCCAACTAATGGTAATAGCTGGTTAAATATGAATCAGAATCAGTTTAAAAAAAATAGTATTACAACGAGAATAAAAATTAACCCTATCATCAATCAAATTGCTATTTTGGATACAATTATCATGTAGATTGTATAGATTTTTTGTTGCCATAAAGTTATTTAATAATAATAATGAAATCTAATTAAATATTACTAGGTAATTGTTAATTATGATATAACTAGTAATCTTAAATTATCATACAATTTTTACAGTTTTGAAAAGTAAGAAATAATAAAAATTGTTTAAAAACTAATGTGCTCGATAAGAAGTTATTTGACGTGGATTAAAACATGCTGTAAATATTTCTTCAAAATTATTTGTTTCGAGTCTTGCCTATTTTGATGCTAAATAAATGAATTGTTACGAGTAAATTTACAGTTATAGGTTTTTGAGTGTTAGAATTAAGTTTGATGTTCCGTGTGTTATCCGTTTTAGGATTCTTGCTGATATTGTTTCTCCGACTTGATGCGCTTACAAATATATGGAGTATTCACAGCTGAAATAATATACAGTAGTCACTACCCACTAGGCTCAGTTTCGCTCGACACCAACGAGTAAATACTACGAGCGCGCTGAAGTTCTAGGTTATTTCGTTATTTTTTTCTCTCTGCTGCATTAAGCGTGTGCCCGCTACGTGCCACGTGAAGTGATTGTTTCATGTATTTTGTCGTTCGCCCGCGCGACGGAGTACTAGTCTAAAGCAGCTTTGCTATTATAGTAAAAACATGAAACATGCAAGTGTGACTTCCCGCCGCAGGCGCGCGCTTGAGGATGTGGAGGTCCTAATAGTAGCTGATTAGAATACGCTGAAGACGGCGGTTCGACGGCAGTTCGACAGCCTAGAACTAGATTTCTTACATAAATAACTTACTGTATATTATTTATACTGTGATATAAGCAAGATAATGTCTGGTGCGATATTATATTATAATTACTATCAGAGCATAAAAGAGCTTTATAATATTCAGGTATATTACGACGAAGACATGCTTTTAACCCATGACTTCTTGGTACCGTCGTTGTATAATTCGGTATAAACATTATTTCAAGTTAATGCAGTTCGGGAACCGGAGTGTCTGTCTGTCCATCTGTTGGTCTCGTGGCTGTAACTCAAGAACGGTGATAGAGAGTTGAAAATTTCACAGAATACGTACATATTTCTGTTGTCGCTATAACAACTAATGCTAAAAAGCAAAATAAATATTAAGAGTTGCTCTAGTTCAATAAACCGGTCTTTTTGCTATTTTGTTCCTTGATATTATATAAATTCGACAAAAGCTTATCGACAGCCTGGCCGAGCGCCGACTTAAATTCGGAGGGACCATTTTTTACGAGTTTCATTTATACATTTTTAACTATTTTATAAATTTTAAACTTTCAGAAATACGTTTTCCCAATTTCTGTACTAGTACGGAACCCTTCCTGCGCGAGTAGAACTCGCATTTGGCCGGTTTTTTATGTTACGTTATTTGTCAGCGAATGTAGGTATCTGATAGTAATATTATAATTTGTAAAAAAGTCAAAAATTCACGAATCGCAAATCAATGTTCTGTACATTGATTAGCGATAAATACGCAACTCTCCTAGGAGAACATTTTTGGAGTTGTTTAATAATAGCATAATTTTTATGTTAAATTGTTTACTAAATACGAAACAATTCAACTTTGGAATATTACATTTTAAGGGTATGACTGCAATTGCTTGTTAAATAGGTGTTAAATTGATGTCAGTGCTTCTAGGTATGACATTGTCTCAATCGCTGGATGTGTATCTAATATAAGGTTATATGTTTAGCAATCGCTTAAGACTGGTTTAAATCAATATAATCAAGTTAAGTGTCGGTAATGTTGGTTGTGATGTGACAAGTTTTTCCGTTAATAATTATTTGGTCATAATTAACGTAAGTCAATGTTAAACGGGACTATACACATCACTTCATATTTGAAAGTCCGTATTTTATACACTTCCTACCGTTGTTGTATTTTTATGTAATGTACATATTATGTATACTATATAGTGGTATCAGACGGAGTGGCCTACTACACTTATCAATACTACTTTGTATGATTAATTGAATAGCGCGATATAAAATGTCATAAGTCTCGATTCTCGTACCTTCAGATAGCGCTTCGGTTTGCGTCTTGACACATTGGTATTGGCGACAAATCGTGCCGACGAGCGGGTCAGACAGACAGCCGAAATGTGATTTGAGGTTCGAGGGCTCACATCTTCTTATCATTATAATCGGATTCGATAATTTTTCCGTGCAACTGCCAATAACCGTTCACTTCACCTGCGCTGACCAATAAACCGCGCGGTAAGTTTTGAAATTAGAATCGAACAATAATTGTGAATACGCAGATAAATTTTATTACTACCCGCTGTTTGCTACATATAATATAATACTTTGTCAATATCACTAAACCTACGTAAAAATTTTAGAATGGGTGCTCTCGAAACGAATATCTTGTAGAACCCTATTTTCATGCCCCGTGCACTTAACACACGAATGCATAACTAAGTTAGTATAAAGGTTGAAAATGTACATGACTACTTTTAATAACTTACCTCAGCGGCAAAGATAGCATGTAGCGAAAAAGATAGCATACAGCAACAAAGACATGCTACGACAGAATTATTAATTAGTCTAAATAATTGCTATCCTCGTTGCTTGTGTAAGTTATTATGATTAGTTTGTTATAGTTTGCGTATTGCGTATATAAATTGGGATCTTTGTTATAGTGTGTAAGAGCGGAAGGTATTGTTTGCCTGCGTCAATGTTGAATTGTTCAATATGTGAGTAAATGTTCAACAATATTCACGAGTTTGTTGTTGTTCGGTAATATGACAATGTATTATAATTTAATTTTTACTTTTTTTCAATAGTGCCACTATTTGTGTGAAGCCGTGTAATGCAATGTTGGTGGGTCAACCTTACGAGGTTTTATTTCAAACCAGATACGATTATTTCTTGATTATTAAAGTTTAATCTTTTTAGCGCTAAAAAATTTAGCAATAACTTATGTTCATTGTACATGTCGTGTTAAATTATTAATATTATTGTATGCAAGCATGAGGTAAGATGTGTTATATAAATTTCACTGAATAAATCAGACACAGAAGTAACGATTAGAAACAAATCTTAAGTACAAATGCTGTTGTTTGCCACGGTTGTATATTTAGTGGAGTGTTTAGACATTGTTTTCATAACTCTGTTAACCTTGGTACAAATTTATTTAAAACCTAACAATACAATAATTAATATACTCGGAAGTCCAATAGTCGAATCCTGGTTTTCACTGTGTAAAGAAAGACGAACGCTCACTTAATGCAAAGTATTATAAATGTCTGTTATCAACGCAGCCTCTTAGTTTTTATTACTCAGGAATGATGGTGCGGTCTCATTCAAACGATTCGAGGCGCAACGCGAAGCGAAAATATACAAATTGAAATACGACCACAATGGACAATGCGAGAGGTCTCTTGGCAATGCAATTTTGATCGAGTCTAGTCTGTGTCATTTGAACTGACCCATATTCGGCTGTGTTTTTAATCAATATATCATGAAATTTGATATGACTATAAACCAAAACTATGTAGTTGACCCACAATCTTCAGAATGGTATATTTTAATTACAATATGGAAATAGGCATAGTTTTAAGTTAATGTTTGCCACCAAAAAGTTATACATTGATATTGTTTGATGTATGAAATAAAAATATCAAAAATATACTAAGCTATTTTATTGACTCTTCAGTTAGTATTATATCTATGGACGCTTTATACCACGTCAGTCTGGTCCCGTGGTAAGTTCATGTAGAACAACGGAAATATATTTAACACTAAACACATTTAAGATTCCGCGAACCCTGGCGTAAGGGCGTGCTCTACCACTGCGCCACAGAAGTCGTTATAAGACTACATAGGTGTACAACATCACACTGGTTATCACGTTAAATGAGGCTTTATTAAAGCATATAATATGCGCTTTACGCATGCTATATTTTGTACCTGTAGAGTTTGTGTTAGCCGTAGATCAAAGGTATGATAACTTAATTTTGCGGTCTCGTCGTGTGGCTTGTGGGTAAATAATGCTAAGAAGTTGCATTGAAACTTATCGACGCAACATCTATAATAAACCTATCATCTTGCCGTCATAGTTGTAATAATTTGGTTGGCGTCCAGAATCAATAATAATGGTTGTTTACGAAGTGCAGGTACTCATTCTCCGTACGTCGATAACGGAAATATATTTTCTACCTAATATGTAAGTACATACATCCATGTAGACTTTACTTCCTTATTTCATTACCTTTATATATACATTAGTTTAAACTTTATTAAATTTTTTACAATTAAATGTTTTCAAGTTTTTGGCTCCTTGGTAACATTAACGCCTTTCTTAACATAGATTTCCATATTATTTTAGTTTCTTGCTTGCTAAGTTGCTAGTTTCTGATCTTCCAAGATAAAATACGCAGTCTCTCTTGACTTACGATCTGGTATCAGTTAATTCTACTGATTTAGAATAAGGGATGAAAAAATTAAAAAATATTAGTCCACCAATCAGCCTCTTACTGTCATTTTGCTCAAGATTGGCGGTATGGTACATTAACTCTCTGTCAAATTTCTGTACAAACCGCGATTGTCAACAACGAAGTCGCTCGCGAATCGCGTTTTGTATTGAAATGATATTTTTTTAGCAGAGGGTTAATGAACCATACCGCCAATCTTGAGCGAATGAATTGATTCTATCGTTCCTGGCCCAACTAATAGTGTAGTTGAACTAATGCCAGACTGAGCGTGTGACCTACGCCAATAGTTTCTGTTTTTTTTTCAGTTGTGTGTAAATGTACAATTTTGAACTTAAAATATTCAATCAGGTCCAAATAAAATGGCTCAGCACAAAAATAATAAAGACCGAAAACTTGTATTTCGACACCTGCCATTCTAATATACTATTCATAATATGCTTCTCAAAATTTTTTGGATTAATAAAGATAAATGATTGACATTATCGACTTGGAGTTTTGTCCAATTATCATAATTAATATTCAATGAAATTCTACTTAAGGTTTTATTTAATGTTTAAAAATCGCTTATACACTAAATATGAGAAAAACTAGTAAAGCTATAGATCCTAAAAACAGCTGGGAAGTAAAATAATCTGCTCTTTCCTATCTCAGCTTAGAAATTTTAGGACTAAGGCTTATGTGATTTCCTTGTGTCAACACTGAGAACTCCACCAAAATCTTTGAATCCTAAAACACGGAAATAATGTAAGCCGTACAAAATTGATAATCAACATTTTTGTGTTGAGTTTGTAACCACCACAACGAAGGCATCCATTCCATCACGTAGGCATTTATAATTTAACTAATTGTATGTCTATGTCCGTGTGAAGAGTAAGCTAGTGTGTGTGAACTCTCAATGCCATATCAAACTAGTTTTACAAATAACGCTGGCAACTTTAAAATGAATATTTACTAACCGACACATTTTTTGTTACAGTTTGCGTGGTTTTACGCTTATTCAATTCAGTGTTTATCTTGATTCTTCGATAACTGCTATAATTTTGTCGTCAGTTTCCTTAACGGAAACTGATAATATTAGAAGTAGGTATACATATTTTTCATACGTATATTTCTCCCGTTTAATTAAGACTATAATTTAAAATAGTAGAGTTCCTTTAAAAATAATAAATACATGATGCACCTACATTTTTATGTAAACTAACTAAAATAACTTATGTTAACTAAAAAAATTGATGAACGAGGTTTAATTAGCAGTTTTATTTATCGCCATGATTGATAAACTGCTATTACGTTTCGTTTTATCAACTTTATTATTTTTTAAATACTTTTTAATTTCACAACTAACTCATTTCTGCACAAACCCTTCACGGGCAAGTCCAACTCGCACTTGGCCGCTTTTCTTTAAATAACAGCGTGACTCTACTTCCATCTACAATAATAAAGAATCTGCTCTCGACGTGTGACCGTCGCCGCGTCGACCGACCTCGCTGGCCAAACAGTTCTCGGTCGCTGGTTCGCGCCGAACTTAACCTAACCTAACCATAAAATCATTTAAAATTATTTTAATTATTTAAGGCAGCTAGGCTGTTAGCTTCATTTCCAAGATGCTTCGGCACGAATGAGCCAAAGTTTCGACGGCCTCACCGAAAACTGATGTAAAACGGCGCGTTGTGCTGTGTTTTGTCCGGTAAGTAAGTTTACCTGTGGCCCAACTTCGCTGTACACTCATTGGAATACCGACCGGCAATGCACATGCTACTTTTCGGATGTTACGGCGACGGTAGTTGCTTTCCATCAGGTTAACCGTCTACTCCCTTGCCCCTAAATAACATAAAAAAGTATATCATGCCTACAGTGGCGTAAATATACCTTTAGAGGCCCGTGGCAAATTCTTTTACACGTCAAGCGATCTTTTTAAAAAATAATCGCTTGCCACTTGTCTAGGGTTCTGATCGGGGGGCCCGTGGCATTTTGCCGGCTTATCACCTTGTACTTACGTCACTGCACTAAAAAGGGTGAAATTATTAGTTTTTAACAAAAAATTAAAACCTACTTCCAAAGGAAAAAAACTAAAATAGTACAAAAGAAACTAAAAAGTATTAAATAAAATTTATTCTGTAAATTAAATAGAATGTTTCAGAATTCGGTGAGGCATCAGCCTATTTGCGTACACAATCTTCATAATTTTGAAGTCGGTACCAGTCAAATTAAAAAAATAAATAGTTAAGCATAATTTCGTCAGCTAACATTTACCTGGGTCTGTGTACGTAAATTGCGGAAATGTTAGCCTTATCGACACACGCGTCATATTACACGTGTATAAGCCTATTAGGTAACAATAAAAACAGTTTTACGTATTTTATCAATTGCGTATGTGTTTTATCAGTGAACATTATTAGGTTGCGTTAGTGAGTATATTGTAGACTCAGACTTTACTAGAATCCAAGTACACTTTTACAAACAAATTACAAACTAAGCGTTTTCGTTATTATTACCCGTCGCTTACAGTAATATGTAACAGTTATCATGACTTGCAAATTCTTATGTTCTTAAATATTAATTGCTTATCTACTTTTGTAAAAACGTAATGTTAAAATATTATGACAGGGGAGGTGAGAGTGCTATTTTTGTAGTTACTTAAAAAGCAAAAAATACTAGAAGACTTGGTAATTTTGCAGATTAGGTAAAATGGAAAGAAAATTAATAGAGTATCTTCTGTTTTAGCAGTGAAATAAGTAAGTAAGCATTTTTAAGTAAATAAAAACTTGTTTACATTGAACATTTATTTGACGATATTAGACACCAAGCATTTAGTTTAATGAATTACATGACATAAAATACCTGGGAAGCTTGATTATGAAAATATAAGGCTTTGTTGTTCTATGTTATAATACAGTCCTAACTTACCTTCTAGGTAGCTAACCTTACCTTCAAATCGTCATTGCTTTATATAAAAGTGTTATGTGGTATATTTTTAACCCTTATTCTTAATCTCACAAATATGATAATTTTTCAATATAAAATTTTTTTAGTCACTAACTTAGAAATCTCTTTTTTATACCACAATAACTAAAGATACGTGGAAATTCACACAAGTTTAATCTGACGAGCTCGAATAGATCCTAAATTCCCCTCTTGGGCTCCCCTACTATTATGTATATAAAATGTACATGATTAATGCACATTCGATTGCTAAACATGTTCTTGAAGATACAATAGTACCTCGAAACTTTTCAACAATGAAATGTAGTATCTTTGAATAAATTTAACCAGTACCTATAATATAAATTACAAAACCGGTATACAATCTCATTTGGGTTTTTATTATTTTAAGGCATTAAATGATCATATTATGTTTTGTTCCAATAAATATTATATTACAATCAAATACAATTATATTATTTCTATGACAAACAAAATAAAGATTAAAATGTCATTACAAAATGAAAAACAAACGTATAAAATCTATAAAAATTAATAACAAAACATTTCCCAAGTCGTCCCCATTTGGCAGTGCCCCCAGCCACGCATCAAATTCCTAGAATTGACCCATTGGTAGGTTGGTATCTGTTGTGCCAGATGACAGCACGGGATCTTTGACAAGCTAGATATCTCTCTGAAAACTTTTTGTGCCTCCGGACACATATGCCCAGGTTTTCCTGCCTATACGCTTAAAATATGATCCGCTTGAGGTTCTCCGTCTAGTTGGAAACTTCGCCAGCACAGAACATGGGATTAAGCAAGTGTGTAGACAGAGTAACGTCCTTCTCTTGGGTCCCTTGATCTCTTGTCATCTTTGCGCGCCAAGTCGGTGTGCCTGTATAGCTGGTACTCCGGCAGCGATAAGAGACTGACGGATGAGTTGATACATACTGTAGTGCCGCGAAAAACATCCAGTGCTACTAAGCAGCTCAAGCCGTGGCGACGGTGGTATCCACGCGTGCGCCGGAAACTCTGATTGGGTAGAAGCTACGACATCGGATACGCCAAGACAGGCCAATGGCTGGAAGTAGTTCCTACAGGCATAGTTGTGTAGCCTAATATAAAACATATTTGCCAAAACGCTTGCGCCCGCCTTAGTGGGCTCATAAGGTACGAGGATCGATCCTTAGGTCTTAGGGGACTTATTCTTAGGTCCTTATTCTTCATCATTTAGGCAACAATGTGAATTATAAGAAGTATATCTAATCGCAGAGACTTTTTAAGGAAGATAAAGGCTTTGTGAATCGTCAATGCTCTTTTGGTAGAGCCAAGAGTATGGTAGAGCGTTTGATAAACTGCCAAGTTTGGCTTATCTACACTCTGTCTACACCTTGCAGCTGATGATAAATATTGCTAATTTATAAAACTGACATTGGCGTACCTAGACCCATTTATCATTTAACTTAAGCTTATTAACTAATATCTACCTAAATTATATCGCGCGGAAACCATTTTCAGATTGCGGCATAAAAAGTATTTACCAAATCATTCTGAGTAGGGCACCAGATCATTCTGGGGTGGACACGGCCCACCCGGTCCTTTATACGCCTATGGAAACTGATATAAAATGAATACCATGTCCACACGGAAATGTGTTGTTAGCAGTCGTCAGACAGTGAACCTTCAAATTCAAGTTGTTAATAAGTGCATAGGATACTTAAAAAAAATTTTACAATTGAAGACTAAATTGAATTAGCATACGAATATTTTCTGTTTTTGCATGAATGAAGCCTTCAGGCCTGGAAAATTATTTAAAATAAATAAATGTGGATTTTGTGTATATCCTGATTCCAGAGTAAAGTATAAAATACACCATCTGGGTATTTAATGTCAGTTACAAGGTTTGTTCAAATTATATACCTATTAGGGAAAATTAGTAACTGTCCTATAAGATATTCACTTATTGCCTTCAATTTATAAGGACAACGATTATTATTTTTAAGTATTATAATCTTGAGACTTTTATCTCAAGTCGAGATCATTTTTCACACGACGCGCTGCGTCAAAGGATTATAACAAACCGTCAAACTCTAACTGGTTTTGTTGTTAAATAACTCAAAGCAACTTTATAATTGTTTTTTGATTGGAAACAGATACAAAATATTATTTGACGATATCGCTATTCGCTAGGCTCAGGAGGTTTTAGATAATAATAAGGGGCCGAAAGGCTACACGAGTATCCATAATTCTCTTCCTCCTGGAAAAGGCTACTCGCTGTATCTACAGAAAATATTTACTTTGAATTTTAGCCTTTGTGAGAGTAACTGGCTCCTACTTCTCGGTATAACAACGGATAACAGTATGCTCGGAAAAGTAAAAATAACAAGCCGTCTAAGCGCTCTTATAAAGTTATTTAAAAGATGATAACCCATTTGTACGCCTGGTTAGCTTCCGAAACGCAGGCCACGTAAGGTGCCCAAAATAGAAAAATATAACATAGAATAAAGGTCTGTTTTACCGCTTACTAATGCCATATATATGCTATCCACAACTTATCTGATGATGAAGTATTTATAACCTGTCAAAAGATTGTGGATTATCTACCCGACACTCACCAGGAAATGGGAAACAGCCTTAGACTGACTAAACTTGACTCTATTTCCTTCACTCGAGTTTTATTTATATTATTTCTTTTACCTGAAAGACCGCCAATTTGTACAGTTCCTTTATAATGTTTAAGTGTGTATCTTATGAGTTTATTTTGGTTGCTTTAAGATCTTTTTATCCAATTCTGTAAAAATAAGGTGTCGCATCGTTTCGTGTAACGTGTTCCTTCGGTTTCACCTTAATTCAGAAATTTAAACTTAACTCCTTTGTTGTTTTGGTTTTGCACAAAACTTTACATTTATAAAATTTTAAAATTTGCCAAGTTATTTAGAACACATTAAAGCAGTTTTGAAGAGCTATTTAAGTCGTCATGATGCTATCTCGAACGTTTAGATAGCATAGTGAGTTAGTGAGCGAACAATGCTGGCATACAATCCTACCTCAATGCAGTGCGCGCGTATTACATCACGCGGCGCGCAGCCCTGACCACGGTCAATGCCTCGCTCTGAAGGTGCCCCCTAAATTGTATACTCAGTTTACTGACCGATTTCCTTCCCGTACTCATTTAGGCGGCTTGTATGAGAGAGAGGGAGATATGTTCATGCAGTGACGCGGTATTTTGTTGGAACTCGGGGGTATTTGTTTTCTTTGTATAAAATATTCATGCTAGGAATCAGAGCAGGAGCTTATAATAAAGAGAATAGGAATAAGGGTGTAAAAGGCTGGCTTCGCAGATGATGACAATTTTTGAATTATGAATCGAGGAAACAGGAATTTTGTATTCGAAAACTGCGATAGCTTTGAAAGGTCGTCTACCTTCATATTAAATGACTGTTCTGGGATTTTTCCGTTCGTTAAAACAATCTGCTAAACAGTTTTAGTATAGCAAAGGTACATTCATGTTTTTATCCTTGAGTCTTCTTTGTACCAAATAAAAATACTCTGTAAAATGCGAAAAAAGAGTTTGAAGGAGTATGTAATAATATTTCATATTGCTTGTAGAAAATAGCGATGGAGAACACTTGAGTTGAGTGTTCGAGTCGCAATTTAATAATGGTACATTGTAGAGTCGACTCTACAAGTAATTACTAATGTTTTTATTGCATTGTATTTTACTTAAGGAAAATGATTCATAGGCGGTAAATTAGTCGTTTTATATTTATGTCAAGCCAACAGCACTTCCATTCTGCTATTTTTGTGTAGCATCGATAGCTTCGTTACTTGTTTAATTCAATATATTTGCTATAAACACAATACTACAAAATCAAATTTGTCCATCCAACTGTAAATCTTATTTCCTTGTACCGTAGGATTACATTATCGCAAAAATATTTGGCCGGGCTACGTCTCGTGCGACAGGTAACTAAAAATTCTCTTTTTATAGTAGTGATAATCATAATATCATCTATAATCTATATAATAATAATACGCGAGCGGAAAACTTTGTACCCCTTTTTACGAAAGACGCGTAGATGTAAAAGTATGAAATTGCTTCCAGTTATAGTTGATTGAGTGCGTTAAATGCCAATATTATTTTAAAATGTGCTTTAATGTTGCATATTTTTAATAAATAAAACGCTAAATATTTTAACATGACACGATAATCGTACACGAAATACTCTTTGTTTAAGGTTAAAGTCTGTGTTTTTTTAAACAAAATTTAATGGCCTGGTAACGAGACCTTTATGCCATATTGAAGTCTGTGATTGAATTGAGAATAGATTATATTTTTTCATAGTTCCTCTATACCAGCAGTACTCGAAGTGTGTTCCGTGGAACCCTAGGGTTCCGTGATATCTTTGTCGGGGTTCCGCAAGAAAAAAAAATCGAAACACCTCTCTCTGGCCGCTCCGCGGCTGCGCGGACTCCGCGAATACACGTATAATAAAAACAAATGTTTTATTTTAGGCTTCCATCAAGTATTATGCTTCCAAAAGGGTTCCGTCGTTTAAAAAGTTTGAGAACCACTGCTATACACGATGGATTTAAAAATTTATGGTGGAATTTCGACCACAGTGCGGCATCTAGTAAATATAGTAAGATAGTGAATAGTTAATTGTGTCACGTAGCACTAAATATAGTATGGGGATGGCAGTGGGGGTCGGGGAGTGGGGAGTGGAGCCGCGGTAATATCACGCAGTGTTCTATTAATTCTTCGTGTTACATCATCAGTATGGCGTACTTGTCAAATATACAATCGGGGAAGTTGAAACACAGCCAAATTGCGGATATAAGTAAGTTGGTCGGGTTACGTTGACATAACCCGACTAACTTACTAAAACCCAGCAGTAGCGTGGGTATCGACCGCCCGGGGCGGAGGACAAAACGCTTTTACCGCCCCCGTAATTAGGCTTTTCAGTTTCATTGCACAATTTTAACAAATATTAAGAACGATTTTTAGTCACGCGTAAATTATTTGCGCAAAAAAAATCGCTTTCAGCGCCGCTACTTTAACAGTGAGCTCTATATAATGGACAGATACAAACCCTTAAGTATAATCACTTACTATGTGTTACGTGTGTATACTACTAAAGTGTTACGTGATACGTCACAGCTCAGTAGCGGAAAAATATAAAAATTACAGAACGTCACTGCTGTTTTTTTATGTTTCTCGTGAACTTTAAAAAGAAAGAAAAGAGTAGTTAGCAAGCAGACGACTCACGGTCTCATCTGATGGAAAGTAACTGCCGACGTCCAAGGACACTTGTAACATCAGAAGAGCCGGAAGGGCGTCGCCGGCATTTACTAAAGGAATAGGAATAAGTATTAGGGATAGGAAGGGACGAAACACAGCGCAATACTGTTTCACGACGGTTTTCTGTGAGGCCGTGGTATTTCTCCGATCGAGCCAGCCCATTCGTGCCGAAGTATGCCTCTTCTACCCCAATATTCCTAGTATACATTTTTAAATAGTACCAAGTTCCCTTTAAAGTGCTGAGTCCCTCTGACGAATTAAGTATTGGCTAATATTTGAATCTCATTTTATAAAAACAATATTAAATACTAGTTGGTGCCCGCATCTTCGTTGCTCAAAAATTTTCCTGGGATAGCTATTTAAAAAAAAAGATTTTTTCAAATCCGTCCAGTATTTTCTGAAATTAGCGCGTACAAACAGACAAACAGATAAAAAGACACCTTTTTTGTCGATATGTGTTCTATTACTTTTCCTTATTAAAGTGGGGGACATTGATTGTTTTGTAAAAATATTATATGTACAGACACTCCAATTTAACTGTTTTATTATATGTATAAAATAGATTAATTTTAAAAGAAAAGATTGCGCAATTTTAGTAAATTTCAGAATTTTCATTTTCGAACATTGAATTAAATTTTCCTGAGAAATTTTAGTAAGCCGAAAGCTTACAAAATAAAGTGCCATTTTAAATTTTACTTTATTTGAAAAAATTAACAGGTTTTCGGAAAATATTAATTACTTGATAAATGTTTATTAATTTTATTTATACGATTGATATTATTAATTTACCGTTAAGGTAGCGTCGCCGCCATCAGATAGTACCACTTATAGCTTTATTATTACCATAGAAATGCAGTATAAATATGTGGTACACCAGGTTTGAGTGTCGGTGATTATAGAAGAACCAGGAAATCTGGTAATTTACAACGGTATTTCTCCGATTTCACGTTGTCTGCCTAATTACCGTTACCTTTTTACTGATTTGACTAAAATAAACTTAAATTCACTTTACCCAACCCCAATCAGATCGTACAATTTATGAGTAGCATTGGGTTGGGGACGGTGCTCTACTGCAAAGGAGTCACAGTAGATCCCTAAGGGCCGCAGGGTCCTCCCTTCGGCGAGTATAATAAAAAAAAATGATACGATCGTCCATCATGAAGTTTCAGTTCATATCTTCCGGCTCCATCATCAAATCAGCGCAGTACTATATTTACTTATATTAAGTACACAAACAGGTTACTGTCATTATATGGCAATTATATACTGTCATTATATACCACAAACCAATTACCGTTACCAATTTTTATGACGTTACTTAGCTTTCTCAGATTTGATTACAGTCTCGTAGTTACATACTTAACAGGTCGACAGAATAAGTGTGTTATTTTTTTTTACTTTATGTCAAAATGTATCTAAAGTGAATTGGCAGTTTAAGTGTTAAAAGGTAAAAGACAGATAAGCGTTCGTTTTGCATTTTATATAATGGATAGGATAATGTCAACACTGTATACAATAAATGCAAAGCAAATAATTAAAATCGAGCTAAAATCGAGCAAGCGCTTGCAATGTACGATTATTTTGATATTAGTTGCTGTATGCACAACAGAAACTCTCTAGCTGTTATCGTTCTTGAGATACAGCTGGAAAACAGACATACAAACGCTCAGACGGACTGACGGATGGACATCAGTCTTAGTAATGGGGACCAGTTTCAACTCTTTGGGTACGGAACCCTAAAATGGCCGAGTCAAACCGTTTTGAAGGTAACAATAGCGCTATTTCATGCACTGCAGACGTATTGTAGAATAAATTACGTTGCTATTTCCATTATAATAACATTATTTTTGAATTTTTATTCAATACAAATTATTCTCTGCAAAACTTTTTGGGCTACGGGTCAATGACCTTCTTCTGTCGACTGGCCAATAAAGAAATTCCTCCCAACGTTCCTGTCTAGACAGCTTTTTATAAACCAAGTAAGGCAAAAAATTTGGCTGTCTGAATAACCAAATCTCCACAGATGTGATATTAATATTATAAATGGAAAAGTGTGTTTGTTTGTTTCTCCTTCCTTCACGCTCTAAAGTCGCAACCAATTGACTTGATTGTTAGCGTAGAGTTAGTTGGAAGTATGAAGACTAACATAAGCTACATTAATCATAAATTTTGGTTTTAAAAAATCATTACGTGTTTAAAAAAAATAGTATCTTTAGCAATTTTTGAATTCCACGCGGGCAAAGCCGCGGCCAAAAGCTAGTTGGATAATAAAATACATCACTCAATATGCTAATGGCTAATCATTTGTTATTAAAAACGAAACTAATCGATATCAAGTTTTCTACGTCAGAATCAGGTTTCCTTAAAAGAGGAACTACTTATGTCGGGACCATAAGAGAAACTGATTAAATTACTAAACGATATTCTCAAGTAGGTAAGTTAAGTTTTAAATATTTTCCATAAATCTTTACGTTGAGCAATGAATAATGATGATTTATGGATGATAACTATTCGTTAGGTGTGTGTCAAAATATGACAAAAAAAAATAAAGGTTTGAGATGTCAAAAACGTCAAAATCCTAATACCATTTTGACGTATAACTCAACTCTGAAATAACATTATTCTTATAATCCCGACTTGTCCATCTGTGGCCTCTGCGTCCCATTGAGCGGATTGACGTTGACAAATCACATTTCGAACTGAAAATGTAGGTATAGCCCAAGAGCCACTGACAGACTTTCGTCAATACTTACATATAATAAAACAGCAAAATTGTTGTGTCTGTACAATTAATATTTTTACAAACTAATCAACATTAGGATCAGTAATAGAACACAAATTGACAAGAAAAGTTGTCTTTTGTCTGTGTGCTAATCTTAAGAACTACTGAACGGATTCGAATAAATCTTTTTTTATTTAATAGCTATTAAGTCTAGGCAACACACAGGATACTTTATATCCCGACAAAATGTGCGGTTCCCGGGTAATACAAATTTTCGCGCAACGAAGTTGCGGGCGTCAACTAATTTAATAAAAACAAATCATTTAATAAAAGCCGCAAATCGGGGGGTATGGTATAAAGATTTAATAGGTGTAAAAACAACGAGTAACTTTGAGGTTTCGATCGCAAGTTACTTTAGGATTTAGGATCGGGTGTTACTTACCGTTCTGAAGGTCTTGTTCGACAGAACAACACCTGCCGGGTCCGCTAGTGGTATTATAATATACACCCTGTCTCCTGGAATATAGATTTACCATAAAAATCCCTACCCATAGTTTTTTTTATAGCAATTCTTGTTTCATATTTTATCTTGTCTATTTAACGAATACAGATGGATTCTAACGACGGAATTTCAACCGGTATTCAACGCAATGTATATCCTTATTAATGAATAGATATTGCTCGCGACTATATCCGCGTAAAACATTATAAGTTCTCCCATTTTTACAACTAATTTTCATTATTGCTCGGTCCCTATTGGTCACAGCGTGAAGTTATATAGCCTGTAGCCTTCCTCGATAAATGGGCTAACACATTTTTTTTTTAATTCCGGCCAGTAGTTCCTTATATAAGTGCTATTAAACAAAAAAACAAACAAATAGATAAACTCTTCAGCTTTATATTACTAGTATAGATAACAACTTGTTACCTTGGTATGGTTAATGAAAACTCACGTATTCTTTGATAACAATATTTTCAAGGTGAATTAGTGAACTCGGTGCAATAAATCCATGGTAATATTAATTAAGACCTAAAAATTACTTTAAACTTTGTGTAACTTTAGACCTTGGTATTTACTGAAATAAAGAAAACAAAAAAGAGAGCCAAGTTTATGTAATTACAAGAAAGTTTTACTTTAAATTGTTTGGACTGGGCTGCAATTTTTCATGTATATTTTTCTGTTTGAACTTGGCTCTAAATATGCTGATATACGAAAAGTATATAAAAATACGAAAAGTATTCTTACATGCTTTGGTACCACCGAGCACCAAGCTCTATGGTTCTGACTATAGTGATGCCGTCTTTGCGTAATAGTAGTAGGCGTGCGCTGGCCCGTGTGAAAAACTTTATAATCCAAAAACAATATCACGCCTTGACCCATTTTTTTAATTGAATTATCATGGACTCTTAGGAATAGGGTTTTGGAACGCAGTACAGTGAAAATCTTAACACTATAGGTGCCTCCTATAAAACCCCTCGTCCGTGTCTTGCCGTTATAGCGGTAAGAAAAAACTATAACTTCTCTGTCGTGCGAGAGGCATAACTTTCGTCTGGTTCGTTGTAGGAGTGATAACTATATGTTTGAATTGCTACTCGGGTTGCTACTGATTCCTAGTTCTATGGTATACTAACCTAATGTCGGGTTTTTAGACCTCGTGAGTCGAAAAGAAAAAAAGAAAAAGAAAAAAAAAGGTTTAAAAATGTTTTACAAATTGACATGATTTTAAATAGCAAGGCCTTAAAGCATTTAGTTGAATGTGACATAAATTATCTGAGATGCTTGGTTGCGAAAATATGAGGCTTTTTAGTTTTTTGTTCTTACAGAGTTACCTTACATTTAAGTCCAAAGTACACTCACATAAAGCACTGGCTTTATGAGAGTGTTCTTTGGTGTATTTTTAACACTCTCTATCTGACGTTTTCGATGGCATTTCGGTATTTTAAGAACTGAACTAACTAAGAAGATTTATTTCTATACCATGATAATCAGATACTGGAAAGTGTATATATAGACTGAATAATCAAAGACTGTAGAAAGTCTACACTAGCTGAATCTGATGCGCCCGAGTAAATGCAAAATTCCCCTCTCGGGCTCCCCAACTATAATTTAAGGAAGTTAAAAAGATACGATGGCTTTTTCGGGAGGATTTTAAATTTTGGTTTTCTGATTTTTTTATTTTTTTCAATGTAAGAATCGAAAAAGTTATTGTGAATTCGCTCAAGATTGGCGGTATGGTTCATTAGCCCTCTGTCAAAAAATTTGTCATTTCCATACAAAACAGAGTCGACTTCACTTTATCACTTTGTTGTTGACAATCTCGGTTTGTATAAAAATTTTACACAGGGTTAAAGAACCGTATCGCTAATCTTGAGCAAATCTGTATACGGAAAACTTTGTATCCCTTTTTAAGGAAGACACGTAGATGTATCTACGTGAGATGTAAAACCATGAAATTTCTCCCTGTTATAGTTTATATGGACGAGAAGCGTGGAATACCCATATTATTTTAAAATATGCTTAAATCTTGCATATTTTAAATAAATAAGACGCCACGCACACTACAATATTTCGATATGGCACGATAACCACACACGTGTGTGGTTGAAGTTTGATTTTTTTAAATAAAATTTAATGACCTATTAACGAGACCTTTATGCTAAATTAAAGTTATATATATACTATAGTAAAGTTAAATTGAATTGAGAATAGATTATATTTTTATAGCTCCTCTACACTGAATGAATTTGAATATTTAAGGTCGATTTTGATAGGGCGACCTCCAGTGCATAATAAAAATCTAACCTAACCAAACTATAAACTCATACTAGATATTTTGTACCTAATTCGTTAGGAGAACGGTCAACGCACTCGGCCGTGATGTAGCAAGTCTAACCTATTTTTATTACGACCTAGCTAGCAGTAATCCGCCTATAGACTTTACTAGAAGCCTATTCAGAGTGAGCTATTTAAAAAAAATAATTATTAAGATCGTTTTATATGACATGTTTATGAACTATTGAATAACAAAACGAGTTGCACATCATGAGAGAGCTGAAGAATTTATTAAGAGTTTAATAGGCGTTACTAATAAATTACGTGTGTCATTTCCGTGTTTCACAATCAAAATTATTTCCATTAAAGACTAATAGTTAACTTTTTTTGGTAACTAATCAATATGCTACGGCTTTTAGACCGTCAATTTCCTCGAATACTAGTTCCACCCGAGAAAACGAAAAGTAGGCACACACAGAAAATAATTTTCGAGTAGATATTCAGACATTGTTTTGTAATCTAAATGTGAATATTGTTATAATGTAGATATGAAGCTAGAGTTTATAATGATGTAGGGATAAATTCTGGACTAGAAACGATTTTAAAAATTATTAGTAACAAATATAATTCGTCCATCGGAAAGAAAAGCGTCACATCACGAAAACCCTAGTTTTGGGGAAATTTAATTTTTTTTATTGAACTCGCGATTGCGGTTTTTGTGGTCTATGAAACAAATAACTAATTAAATCCTGTTGAAGTTTTATATACCAGAAAAACTGCAATCACAAGATCACATACAAAATTGCGATTTCCCAAAAATAGAGTTTTTGTGATTTGTGACTTTCCTGCCAATATGAACGAATTATAGATATATTTAAAAGAAAGTCAAATATGGCTCACATTGAAAATATACTTAATATTTTCTGTGTGAGCTACATTTTATTTAAAAAAATAAAGACACAGCATGACAAAACGACGGAAGAAGACTAGAAAAAATAACATATTTGATTTTCCGAGAAGAAAGAAGAATTTTTATTTCTTATGCATGATAGTAAAGTAATGTGTAGGTACATTAGTATGCGAACGATAACTCATGGTTTATTTACATATAGAGTATCTTTTTTCGAGTGCCTATTAATTAATTAGCAATTTTAAGCCCATAAATATTAATATTTAGAGTTAATAAAATGCAAAGTAGAATATTCGAGCAAAAATTAAAATGAATAATGAGTAAAGAGTTAAAACAAATTGTTTTCAATTAAAAAACAATCTACAGCTTTTGGATAGCAGACGTAGCTTTTTGAGTTATATTAAGTTATAAATGTTACGTGACAAAATTATATACTTTTAAAAAAATAAAACTTTATTGAGAACTAAGAACTATACAATTTTGACAAGTCTTGCTACCACTAAGGTTAGAATATTTATGAATCAATGTTCTTACAATGATTTATATATTAACAGGACGAAGTCCTCATGACTTGTTTACAGAACAAAGGTCCTGTGAGAAAGTATAACAAGTAACGATAACATAGACATTAACTAAAGATTATTTGTTTAACATTGATATAAAATAAAAATTGAACATAGGAAATTTATATGATATAAAATAAGAAATAAAATAAAATAACTATAACTACACTATGTATAGGGATGGGAACATAACCTTTTCCTCCTTTGTAGCTAATTACTCAGGTCGAAACACGAATGACCTCATCAAACCCCTATCAAACATTGTTTAGAGATTTCAAAATGTTTGGAACTAGCTATCGATGCGAGGGGCGGCCTCGCCCGTTGCCAGGTAACGTGCCCGGGAGAAACGAGCCGCGTCCTAGCCCAGATACACCTCACTTTTAAATCATTCGTTTACCTTTAATCAATTTGTGGAATTATTGGTTTTATTTTTTTATATAACTTTAGATCTATCTACTAGCTGACTCAAACGTTGTCCCGTATAACTAAGACAGGACAAAGTTTATAGAAGAACTGAGATGTAAGTTGTAACCTATTATTAATATATTAATAGATATGCTATTTTAAGCTTAATGGTTAATGATGACGACCTCTGAGGCGCAGTGGTTGAGCACCTTGGTAGCTCACGCCGGGGGTCGCAGGTTCGAATCCCGCCGACGGAACGAAAGTTTTTCAATGTTCCTGGGTCGTGGATGTGTATTAAATATGTGTATCATATAATAAAAATATAAAATATGTGTATAGTATAAGAGTATTAAAAATATTTACGTTGTCTGGTACCCGTAACACAAGTCCTTCAGGTACTTACTACGGGGCCATACTGACGTGGTGTGAAGCGTCCATAGATATTATTATTATAAAAAATATATTTCGGAGGTAAGCAAGCAGACGGGCTACATGATGAAAAGCAACTGTGTCGCCCATGGACACTCGAGACATCCGAAGAGTCGCAAGTGTGTTGCCGGCCTTTATGAGGGAATAGGGATAGGGGGATGAGGGAAGATGGGCCACCGGTAAACTTACTCACTGAACGAAACACAGCATTTCGCCGTTTCACGACAGTTTTCTGTATGGCAGTGGTGTCACTCCGGTCGTGCCGGTCCATTCGTGCCGAAGCATGGCTCTCCCACGGCAATGTGCATCCGTATTATGTACTTGAGTTCGGAAAATGTCTCTGTGGTACACGCCTCTACCGGGGTTTGAACCTGCACCCTCTCGAGTGCGAACCAAAGATCTTACCCACTAGGCTACGAACGCTTTTAAACAACAAAACTTTTGTATAAAAATGGTGTTCAAATCAAATTTAAAATCGGTATCGTAAAACTTACGTGTCCGTCCACCATTTACGGACAATTTGTCGAGTATTTTTTATACGTAGGGATTTATTTTTTTTAATTTCGACTGTGACTGGGTCAAAATCACGGAAGAAATAGAAATAAATACTAAGCAAAAGAAAAGTATACCGTTCTCAGTGGTCAAAACTCAAACCCATACTCTCAACTCAACTCAAGTTGCTACGTAACTTGTGAATAAGATAACCGGTTCTAAAAAACTATAGTTTAAGTTACGAGCTGGTTACTTAATTAATAATTTTAAGATGTCTTCCCTTTTGGGAAAGTCTTATTTTATTTCAATACTCTATCGTTACAGCTAAAGAGTTTATGTTACTCTTTTAAGGTTGCTATTTTACAGAGATGCGCACCATAAAGTAAAATGGCGTTTCTTTGCCAGATTTAAATATAAATACATAAATATGGTTTATCTACTTTTGTGTTCGTTATGTTTACTTCGATAGCAAATTTATAAGTTGCTAATGAATCTCATTTTAATTGCAATTTATTATACGTACATAGACATTAAAAAAATGATTACAAAAATACAAGCATTTTTTACATAATGAGAGTTTTCTTCACGGTCTTTCTACATTCACATTTTTATTTGATATATACATATTTTGGTTTTACATTTACAAGTTGCTAATGAATCTCATTTTAATTGCAAATTATTATACGTACATGGACATTAAAAAATGATTACAAAAATACAAGCATTTTTTACATAATGAGAGTTTTTTTCACGGTCTTTCTACATTCACATTTTTATTTGATATACATTTGTTTAACTTATTTGAAACGATTTAGGCATCGCACATGAAAAACGACACGGTCTTTACCATATTTTGGCCAAAAACTGTTATATCTTATCAAATATAAGTATTATATTAATTATAAATTAAAGGCATAAACCTTCCTTCGAAAACCGGCTTCCGAACATCTCAAACAGTAACAAAATCCGCCAGTTTTCCGAGATTAACTTTGAACATACGAAACGAAGGAAAAGGGGATTTTGCCAAAATCTTAGATAATGTAAGTTTTATATTAATTATAAATTATAGAGAAATCTTCCCAATATTTCAGACAGTCACAAAATCTGTTCACAACTTTACGATATTAGCGCGAACGAAGGAAAGGAGGAGTTTACTTTATAATATGTAGAGGTGATGATGACTATGACTATTGACTACTAGTGATGATTATCTTCTGTTGTTGTAACAAAGAGGAAATATAGTTTGTTAGTTTGCGTCGAATACGCCCGAAAATTACTGAATCGATTAATTATATATGATTACTATTTACTAAGCATAGATTTGATGAAGGAAAGATATAATAAGATTTTCTATATTCTGTTGTATTTATTTGACGCTCGCGAAATCAGGGTATTCAGTGTTCGATCAAATATTATGAAGATTCACAGTTGCCGTCTAAAAAGTGGCATCGGAAAAACCGTGCAAAATTCATGGTTCCGCTTTTAGTCGCTCCGAGAACGCGAGATTTAACTTTTATACGATTGTGAGCTTAAACTTTATTAAATTAAGTTTTATTTTTCACGATACTCGATTTTGTTTTAAGTTGTTTTGTGTCAGATAGTCTTAGTGCCATTATTTTATTGAATTTTTATTGTGCATGTTTTTCATATTTGATCGAAACATTCAGGGGTAAAAAATAAAATAAAACTATTGTCATTTATTTTATACTATGCTGATTACATTATTCGTGAACTCCCCATGCTATCATTGACACTTCTTTTAAGGTACAGCCTCTTACTAAAAGTATATTTTTATTCAAGGAATGCGGTTCTTTTCTGGCAAATCAAAAAAGTCACATGTGACATGACAAAGTAATACAGCAAATCTTGCTTAGTTACACACTGTATGAATATTTTTATTCGTAAGGGAATAAGTACTTACTCTTAAATCAACGTGCGCTATTTAATTAACTTTTAATGTCCTGTTTTATCTGAAGCATTTTTTCGTTATCTTAATTGTTATTAAGGTAGCTAATAATATAGATTAATCTTTTTCTTAATAATTTTAAAAGCTTATTCCGTTTTTTATCTATATATAATACGCGAGCGGAAAACGTTGTAATCTTTTTACGAAAGACGTGTAGATGTAAAAATATGAAATTTTTCCCAGTTAACGCTGGTTTGGAGGGGGAGCGTAGAATACCAATTTTATTTTAAAATGTGCTTTAATCTTGTATATTTCTAATAATTAAAACGCTACGCACACTACAATATTTTGAGATGACACGATACCATACACGAAATACTTTTTTGTTTATGGTTGAAGACTGTAATTTTTAAAATAAAATTGAATGGTCTGGTAACGAGACTTTTATTACAAATTGAAGTTGAATTAAAAAATATTTATGGTCGAATTTCGACCACCGATAGTTAATTTCTTGGAGGCTTGGATTTTAACGCTTGCAACTTCCGCTTAAAATGTCAAAATTGACAAAAATTAATCACATTTTCACACACATACGTAATACGGTGTGCCAATTCTATTATACTTGAGCACATAACCAATACAGAAGTAATTTAAGCCATCTGTGTCCGAAACTTATAAGTTCTTTGGCACTAAAACGGTACGCACCAATAAGAGACCTGTGTGTACGTACTCCGAGACTTCCGACCAATCAGTTAGGGTTAGGGCGGATTTTTTCCGCACAAAACTAATAACATTTCCGCTCTTTTGGTTTTATGCTCGATTGAGTCCCGCTTGACATACTATGGCGGTATAATTAGACTCTAATTATACCGCTGGATTCCTTAAATGCCCGTGATACACGAGGCTCGTTTTTAAGATAGGATAGCAAGTTTTCTATAAAAAGCTGTCTTTGCCAGCTGACTCTGACTTGTCAACCAGTTTACTAGCTTAGTAATACAACTCGTTTTGTCACCACGAAATACTGAGTACGTAAGTACGTACAGTAGTACGTACTAACTTGCTAGCTTTCTAGCACTAGCTCGTTGTCCTAGCTTGATAAGCTAGTCCCGGATATCCCGGACATAATTGATCTCTTGTAATTTTTTTAACTAGAATACGTTTTGTGCAAAGCAATACAACTTTTTCATACGTATGATCACAAACACGTGGTAACAAACTGCGTTCCCACTTCGAGCTGCGTTTATAACGATTTTCTCGTGTTTGTGTTGTGATATAGTAGATTTCGGATATTTCATCGATAGGAGAGTCCAGAGATGGGGTCCAGGTATCAACCCTTACGTACCCAGTAAATACGCATATCTACCCAAAATTTTGGGTTGATAAAATCGAGAGAAAAATAAAAATTATGATAGAATAAAATAAATTAATATAAATTTTAAAAAGCAAAACTAAATAAAATAATTTGCACTAGGAAAAAAGAAATTTTTAAATCCTTTAAAAGTTATGAAGATTTTTTCAAATCACTATGGGAGAATTGTACCCACCTACCCTGTAAATACCCAATTTGCTCGATCAATACGGGGTAAATACCCAAATGGGTAAATTGGGAATACCCATCTCCTATAGAAATGGGTGATGGGTAAATATACCCATCACCCATCTCTATATGAGACCAGTTCTCGATTCGGTGAGGTCATAATAACACTGCCAATGTGCGATGAACAACGGACACTCGACACGGTTCTGTAGGGTCTCATTAGTACGTTCGTTAAAGTCTGTACGGTCGGCGAGATTGAAAAGATCGTCTTTAATTTGTTCATATTATAATGAGGTCGCGGGATCGACGTCGGTAAATTTGAATTAAGAATATTTACTTGCAATTCTCGTGTATTGAATTTTCCTAGTTTAATACTGACCCAGGTCTGGATTTATAACTAGTCATTGAATGCCATGGCCAATGGGCGGCAGTCGGAAGCGTACTAACCTCCTAGGAAGGTTGTGAATTTTGTGGGTACATGGGGCAGCAGACATAGCAGATATAGGTCACTGATTAGACCCTTTATAACAATACAAAAAAATGGCCGCTACGTTTTTGCGGCGTCGTCTGGTCATTACATTGAATAAACGTAGTATTCTGGCGTCAAAAGGAAAAAGAGCGCATCTAACATTTTGTCAGAATTAAAAAATTACTAATGTGTGCGTTTTTTCTGATAATTCCAAATAACTATATAATTCAATTTAAACAAGTTGGATGCGGCCTTTTCCACTGCAAAATTATTGCCCTTACAAAATATAGAAATACGAGAATCGGTAATAAAACTTATTAATAATCCTGTTAGTACTATGTAGGCCGTATTGAAATTAAATGAACTATTGCTTTTGATAATAGAGTATTATCGATCACAACTTTCAAATTTAGATTACTTTCCTCGAGCCCAGAGTCCATTAGTGAGGAATATTTGAACATTTTCCACATTATCGATTGAGCTATTCATATATAACGAAAGCTTAGGTTTCCTAATCAAGATTAATAATGTACATTTGGTACAAGTTGGTTTTAAAAGATTACATAATAAATAACAATAAACGCTCTTTCTCACTGGGTCACTATACCACCTGGCACCTGGCCTTACGTTATAAATTATGGGTCAGAGGTGATGTTGCAGAAATAATCTTAGGCCTCCAGGCGATGTAGTCTTCGCCTACATTGATCACAAATTCCACTGCTACGGCACTCTAGACGAGGCCTTAGGCCGGTTGTCCATCGAACCCGTCACCGTCAATCGAGATTATTTTATAGAGATATGTGTGACATTGGTTTCATTTTCTAGCGGCATTGCTCTAGCGTCCAGGTCGTCGCTGATATGTAGTGTCATATAGCAAAATGATACGTGTCGGCTATGTTATACAGTAGCAATTTATCGGGCTAAAATAATCTCGTTGACGACGTGCGGTGGACAAACGGCGTTGTAACGACAAAAATCCTTTGATAAGGTCTCCGGGTTGCCAGACTTTTGTGCCCAATCTGTTTTGGGACCCGCAACGAAATTAATCTCAAGAATATATAGAGTAGACGTCACTTGAGAAAGGTCTGACGCGAAAAAAAAAGAATATAACTCTCAATTATCCCATGTACATAACACAGGATGTAACAAAATAAATGAATGATAATTTCACTCGCTTCTGTTATACTTGAACTTACCTTTATCAAGTAAAGTTTAAGCATAACACTTTACTTGATAAAGTGAACTGTATCACTGTGAAAGTAGCAGCGCTGTTAACGGCAAATGCCGCAGTGTCATTAAGGGCTCCCACACAAAACAGCGAATTCGCATCGCAAATATCTGCGGCAAAACTCATACTAAAAATGACATTACGATGCAATGCGATGCGGATTCGCAGTTTTGTGTTGGACCTCTAATATGCCGATAAAAATTACAAAGTTACGCCTTCAGCGCTACGTTGAAAGCGTAACTTTGTGTGTAAAAATTCACAGTGAACCAGTCCATTTACAGTATAATTACAAAACCTAAAGTCTTAACAGCTATTATACAGAATTGTTACAGTCATTCTACATATTTTTTCGCTCAAGATTGTCGGTATGGTTCATTAACACTCTATCAAATTTCTATACAAACCGCGATTGTCAACAACTAAGTGACAATACAATATTTTGTTTACAATCGCGTTTTGTATGGAAATGACAATTTGTTTGACAGAGGGTTAATGAACCATACCGCCAATCTTGAGCGAATGTATTATAGACGTCTCTATGGTCTAGTGGTTAGAGCTACTTTTTGCTGATGTCAGATCCTCGTGTCAGAGATTGTGAGGAAAAAGATCTTGACATTGAAAGGAGCGGTTACGCATGCGTTCAATTAGCATCCTAAAACTACTATGGTTGGACCGACATAACTTGGTACAAAACTATAATAATATCTATGGACGCTTAACACCACGTCAGTCTGACCCCGCGCTAAGTACCCGAGGGACTTGTGTTACTTTTATACTATACACATATTTAAGATTTTTATTATATGATACTTTTTATCCCGGAAAAATGCACGGTTCCCGTGATTAACGAATTTTCGCGCAACGAAGTTGCGGGCGTCAACTAGTCCTTCACGAAAAGACCGGTAACACACTTTCAACTCTTCTAATATTACAAGGGACGGCAGTTGCAGTCCTTCAGATGACCTGTCTGCACGATTGCCATCTAATTTCATCAATACTAATATTTAAAAAAAAATTCTACAGCTGAACATATAACCTCCTCGTTACTGAAAATCGTTTATTAAATGGAAAAGTGTGTTTGTTTTTTTGTCTTTTTCCATTTTGATTATGATTATGTCACCAATCGATTTGATTTTGGGCATAGACTTTATTGAAGCTGAAGACATACGCTAATGTTGGTAGTGTAAAAATACTCGATTCTCGCGATTTTCGTATTTTAAGCGAGCAAAGCCGCGGGCATTTGTAGTTAAAAAAACAAATATCCAGTGTCTTGTTGTTAGTCAGGTCTTAGATTAGTATTTAAAGGTGTTTAGATACAAAGTATGCACGCGGTTACAATGTATGGCGAGTTCACTAATGCCCTTGGCTGCACACTGCCCGACGCCCGTCGTCACTGACCCGTGACCTTGAAGTATTGATGAAGTAATTTCACATCGGAAACACCATTTTTTATTCGCGTTTCGACTTTTCGACTTGTCATTTTAGCTTCGATTCAAGTCTATTGTTGTGGCCACGCTCAGTTAGGATGGGCAGAATACACATATCGACGAGTCTGCGCTTCATGGAGAGGTGGTACCTACTCTTTTAATAAAATAAAGGAGCAAACTAGCAAATGGACTACCTGATTGAAAGCAACTCCTGCCGCTCATAGACACTAGCAACATCAGAAGAGTAGCAGTTAACCTTATTTCATATAGTATTTACCCGTGGCTTTGCCCGCGTGAAAATTCATCCCACGGGAGCATAGTATTATACTTCGCACCCGTATTATTTCGTGTACAGGTAGGATCGTAAGGCTTTTCCAGATATTATTATAGCCTATGTCACTCTGTGATAATGTACCAGTCCAACAGTGAAAGAATTTTTGAAATCGTTTAAGTACTTTTTGAGTTTATTCGCAACAAATATTCAAAAGTACAAATATACAAAAATAAAAATCCCTTTACTGGTACTGTGTAATGTAATTGGTACTGTAATGTATGACTGTGAAAGAGCTATAGAAATTGTCATACTCATAGAGTTACAACTGGTTACAATTTACACTTTAACCTGTAAAAAATTAATAAACGCAAATTAGACATCTCGACTTGGCATTTGTACTCGTACATGAAAGCGGTTTATTTTTCAATCCATTTCATAAAAAAACACAGCCAAGTTCCGCTCTTCATTTTTATTTTCACTTTTGTTAATTGGCTGACTAAAATACAACAAAGTTATTGCAAAAACGTGTGTTCTAATGCAGAAAGATTTTTAATTAAATTGCCAACTTTATATTTTCCGTTTTCTTTTAAGTAGGTATGAATATTCTATGTATCTGTGAGTAGGCATAAAGAGCACGATTGTATTCTTTCATAATATAATATTTAAAACTAGATAATAAGCTAAGATTTGTTTTTTTATAGCTTTAGAACCGTACATTTTTGCGAAACAAAAGGTATCCCATGTCCTTTCCCTCCACCGGTTTGGCCGTGAAGATAGAATGATTAATACATAGTTTAATTAAATTGACTGCATCATTTTTTCCATTCTGTTTACAGTTTATATATTCACGTAACGATGATTGTAATAAGCATATAATTAACATACCTAATAGCATATTAGGTATAAGAAGTACGGAGTACCTAAGGTTACATTAAATACATTATAATTTTTTATGTGATTTCAAAAAGAATAAATTTAATTTTATGATCTGTTGTAGTTTTTATATATAATATTTTTCAGAAAACAAACTAAGTGTCCAAAACAAAAAACCCGAGTGCAGGAATCGTTGCAGTTTAAAGAATGCATATTCGAATTTGGCTTATAAAATAATTTACGAACCGGTGTCACTATCACAGTAAATACGAATCTAACGGCACCTCTCAAGCCTATTAGGCTGCAAAACGTGCCAAAAAATTATACATTCATACATACTCTCGAAAAAAATAATCCTCGGGTAAAAAAGGAACTCTGATGATCGCAAAGACTAATAAAACGTAGCGGACCTGATGGACATTGTCTTGCCGGGCTAATTTGTGAATTTAATAGTTATTCTGATGTCACTATCTAGACCTAGAATACACGAAAAATATAATCAAAATCAGTCTAGTCGTTTGGGAGTTCAGTGACAAACAGCACGAAAAGAATATGTATGTTAAGATACTATGGCTCACGTTCTCTATATACTATAAATGACCTGTATCTGTTTATGTTTTCTTGCTTGGTCGCTGTCTCTTTCTGGAATATTGAAAATGTCACACGAATGAAAGGGACAGCGAACCTTGATTAATTAAACATTGCTTAAATATTTTTATGAATAAGGGGGTCAAAGGTATGCTAGCTAAAATGATGAAATAACAATGAAGTAAGCAACAAGCAAGCCAGCGTTAAATCTAGAGTCTAGACGCTATCATGTTCAATGTTTATGCAAGCAGAATATTTCCGTTGTAACATTAGAATTATCGCTACATGCCCAATACCAACAGATAATAGAGTTGGTATAAATTAGCTATAAATATTTTATTTACAATGTAAGGGCGAGGGCGGGGCGGGGCAGGGCGGGTGGCGGGCGGCGCGGCGTCACGAGTGCAGCTTGTAAACACAGGGCTGGCTAGGGTTGCCAACATTGTTTGATCAACATATAGTGTTTAAAAAATAAAGTTATAAAAAATACAGTACACTTGAAGAAACTGCCACTTCGAATTCATAATTAAAATACTCTTTCTGTGAAATCTTCTCGCACGGCTAGTTTCAACGTCCAAAAAGGGTATCTAGAATACCTACTTTGAATAAAATACTTCTGACTTTGAGAATGCTTAAGTGGCGGGAATTGAAAGCAGAAACGATAAAATTTTAAATAGAGTTTCAAAATATAAACATTGTTCTGTTATGCGAAAAATATAGTATTTGTACGTACTTACTTTATATTTATTTAACAGTATATAGTATGGAGACCCGAAATATAGTACAATATTATATATTATAGTACGGTTGGCAACCCTAGGGCTGGCAGATGAGAAAAATTGAAAATCGGATGGTAGTGGATTTTCGACGGGTTATATTGACGCATGAGGATTTGTTGATGTTGAGACATAAACCGACCGTATAACGCAAGTTTGTGTAGCCAAATTATACTCAAATGTATCTTAGTTACTACGAGCCATTTCATCTTGGCAACATCTGTGCAACATGACATAAATATCGCGCAGTGACTTATCAGATTTGAATATTTGTACGTATAATATAGACTCAAGTAAAATGTAGTGAGTAGGTAAACACGTTTCTAATATTTATTGTCAGTATTAAACTGTAACAAACTCCAATTTTTAAGACATTTTAATACGTAGCTTACAATATCAAATCCTGTTGAATAAATAAGTACTAATGAAAATGTTTACGAAACAAATAACTGTACCAGTCTTAAACTATACGTGCTATCTATCTCTGGCTCATTAAAAACCTCTAGTGATAGAAAAAGGTAGCAGTAACGAGCTAAGGATTTAATCCCAAGTAAACTTGTACAAATTCAATGCTCAATTTCATTTTTGTCGACATTAATTATCCTGAATTACATTTTACCCTTTAACTTTCGTGGATCAGAAGTTTAATCTACGCGAACAAAGTAGCGATCGAAAGGTGAGTAAAAAAGCCCCCCCCTTTGTCCTGAGATGGGGGGTTAAAACCCCTAGCCGTGTCCTGGGGTGGGGGTGGGGATCACGTGTAACGGGAGTCCATCCGCCATCGCCACTGGATTACATACCTATTATAGTGCTGTAATGCACAGGGCTGCTGCGTGTGCATTCCTGTTTAGAAATATTATTTATGTGAAAATTTATTTTTAGAGGGCTTTTTGGTCAATCAAATTGAAATATTATATAATGGAATACGATGGAATTTTTATAGGGTATTAGCTAACTTCTATTAAAGTAATTTTTATTTCATCCCTTAAGAAGATAGATGTATACACAATTTTTAGAATCCCAAAGCCTCGCGCTTAGTCAAAGGCTAGTTATAAGGATGATAATAAAAACATAAAATTAATTTAATTTAGATATCATGACCGGATAGTAACAAAAGTTGAAATAAAATAAATGAAATTAAACTATTAGTAATTATAGCTGTTTACACAATATTTGTAATCTGAAACTCATGAGCTCTGAGTCAATAGAAATAGTTATTACAATAGTGCAACAAAGTAAAAACAGATAAGGCACAGCCCTAGAACAAACGCATCCAATTTCACTCAGATGAATAACGTCGTATGTGTTCCTTATGTAAATCGATATAGACTCTGTTGTATGGTAAAAAGGTCGATTTTGGTATGGAAATAGCTGCATAGCAATAAGGTCTACAAAAACAGAGTACGAAGTTTAATGCAATTGCCAAGTTTATGGTGTGGGGGCTAGAGTATAGTACTACAGGTATATGATGGCGTGTTGTAACATTGTAACATGTTTATGAGGAATACATTATTTGAGTCCACTCCACGAAATTAGCTCGTGAGTGTTGTCTATGTTTTACGTGCCTAGATATAAGAAGTAAAGGTCAGGTCATATAGAAACGTGATGACTATTTTAAAATGAGACACAACTTGAATAGATGGTTTTTAATAGCTAATTAAAAATGCTTGGCAAAGGGCATCGCATTAATTCTTACAACCAACAGTATCCTCAGAACGTTAGATGGAAAAAATGATAGTCCATATCAAATATAATGGACAAGTGTACAACTCAGTAGTAGTAGGAAATAGGTTAAATAAAATATTTTTTCTAATTAATTACTAACACTTAATCATAATAGATAACATTGTATATTAACCATGTACTAACATGTTTACTTGTATTTCTTAGGCTACGATATCCACTATTGGTTCTGAAATAAAGTCATTATTATTATTTACGATTCGAAATGAAGAAGCCGAAACCTATGTAATATGATTGACCATACAAGACAAAGTTCTTGACATAAGTATTTTATTTAACCGATTTTAAGGAAGTAAGCATCAGCCATAATATATTACTGAAAACTGTTTGAAATCAGTTATGCCGTTTATGAGATCAGCGTCCTAAAACATATTCAATTTTTATACTCGAAGCTAAACTAAGGGTAAGGATTTACCCTAAGGAAGAAATTTGCAAACGATATTTTCCGTTCCGTCACCTAGCTACCCCTTAGGTAACTAGGTAACGGGAAGGAAGGAAATCTATCGTTATATTTTTATAAATAGTAAATATGCAAATCTTCACTATTTGTAGAAATATTACAATTATTACAAAATAAAAAAAAAACATTAATATCACGCACATATAATATTATATTTTGTTATGAACTTGGCATTAGCACTGCCGTGGCCCCGTCAACTCGAGGCCTTAAGCGTGTTTCAGCTTTGCGGGAACACCATAAAATATTACAAGGATTTGATTTCATTAATTTTCTTAAGCCTATATACCTTTCAATGTAATGGGCCAGCGAAATCTGTCAGAAGTAACAAAGAGAGTAATAAAGTTAATGGTACCTCTACAGTGACTTAACAAAGGTTTCGTTGCCAAGAATCACGCCAATAATAACCATTTTAAACATCCACATTGTGTAGTTATATAACTTAGCATACAACACGGTCATTAACTGGACATTTTACCTTCATAACGAAATGTAAAAAAACATGTCCAAATACAACAACAGAAATACCGTGTTTGTTAACATTATTACCGATACAGGATATTTCTGGTAGTTGCTGTTTTCGGACAGTTTATTATATTTTTTTTACATATATTTGTCTGAGGCCAAATGTCTGGTTGATGTGACCGTGTTGTAGTCTGAAGGCTCCCCTTCGTTATCAGCGATTATAAACGACTAACTTTTCCCGCGTCTTCACTCGCATTTAGAAGTATATTCATACAAACTTTTAAACCCCATTTCGTTGCGCGAAAATTTGTATATCGGAGGAACCGTACATTTTTCCGGGATAAAAAATATCCTTTGTGATGCCTAGACTTAAAATCTATTAAATAAAATGAAGATTTATTCGAATCCGTTCAGTAGTTTCTGAGATTTACGCGTACCAACAGACAAACAGACACCTTTTTTCGTCGATTTGTGTTCTATTACTATTTCTTAGCCCCCCTTAACATTGATTAATTAGCAAAAAAATTAATTGTACAGACACGCCAACTTTACTGTTTTATTATATGTATAGAAAACTCTTACATATTATGTACCTACGACGTTCCCCTAACATTTCCTACGTCTACGTCTCCCCAGGGAGTCTTCTAGTCCTGATCTAGAATATCATCCACGTAACCATTATTTAATAAAAAAACTTCTAAATGATTTTAAAAATATGTGTTCGATTTTTGATCTTATAATAAAGCATTATAAATAAAGCAAAGGGCCGGGATTAGCCCTTTTATATAACGTGTGGCGTCCCATTTCAGGTGGAGCCCTCTGTCGCCCCCACTTAACGCAGCTACTGTCCATATGTTCGTACATAGTATAAACGAAATGCAGAAGCGACTCGGGCAATGAACCGTTGATACCTATTTGTTTATTGCTGATGCACAAGTGTTATCCAATATCGACTCGAGTGGAACGATCTTAACGGATTGAATGCAGACCACGCTTATTTTTAACCGACTTCCAAAAACGAGGAGGTTGTATGTTCGGTTGTGGATAAATATTTTTTTATATGTTTATGTATTCGTAATTGGAATGCAAGATTCCGTATTTCAGACCTATCATACCTACCGAAATTATTTTTAGAGCAAAATTCGTGAATGGTTTAGAAAACGTTTGTAAGGAGGTAACTCAAAATTTAATATGAAATAAATGGAAAAAGTAGTTTTTTTTTTAATCCCTATTTACTTAATTTCAACCTTTTTTTTGGGAAATGAACAAGTGTTTCTTCGTAGCTAGCTCGTAGTTCGTCAACGAAAATCTCTTCGATCTTTATGGTCGGTTTAAATTTTAAAATAAGTGACCATGATCCCTTGCTTGTTGAATAGCCTGAGCTGAATTAAAATAACTCTAACCTTCGTAGGTTAGTGTAATTTTTAAGCACTTATTGTATTCTATTTTTTAAAAACAGCTTAGGCTATTCAACAAGCAAGAAATACTTCAAAGTCAAAGTTCACAGTCAAAGTTTTTAATCTGTATCCAAGTAGGAAGTGATCGAAGGTCCTGAGGGGACGCACTGCCTGTAGGAACATGCGGTTAACCCCACTTTGATTATTTAATTATGAAATTCCATTTAACTATTACTAGTTAAAGTGATCCTGAAATTCTTAGAAAAAAATAACATTCTCACTGACACTCAACATGGCTTCAGGAGGGGCAGGGGTACGACTACAGCCTTGTTGAGTTTCTCTGACTATGTGAACGAAGCCTTAGATAGTGGGAAACATGTCTTAGTCTTTTTTATAGATTATAGAAAAGCCTTCGACACACTCGATCACAATATTTTATTACAGGCGATGGATGAACGTAGTATACGTGGGCCAACCAATGTGTGGTTTAAGAACTACTTGAGTGGCAGGAAAATACGAACGGTGATAGATGGCGTGACCGGTGATGATGAGGATGTGAGTATGGGTGTGCC
>JAOTAV010010500.1:0-27286 GCA_026546445.1 Cyclargus thomasi | reverse complement strand
GATAATAATTTTCTTGTGTTCCTATGAGGGTGACATGCTCGCATTGCGAACAAACCCTCTTTAAAAAATAAAAGATTTAAAAAAAAAAAAAATATTCCGCGAACGTAAACGTATAATCTGAAATTGATAAATGCACGTACCTCAAAGGCGTTTCAAGTGGCATATTCTTTTACATGCTATTATTTTTTTATTAGGGCGCGCGAGCAAAAATGTACTTATTTCGCGCTCCGGTGATCTGAGAATGTGTCAGAGTGGCGCGTTTCGATATTACGAGGTGCCAGACGTCCCCATCACCTCGGTCACCGGTACTCGAATAGTCGCTGTAGGTTTATATTAGTTCTGTTTGTGACGTTTGGGGTACCATGTTAGTTTGCTAGATCCTCAATTGGAGAATGATTAAGAATAGGTAATCTTTGGTGCAAAATCCTAAATTATTATTACAAACATTTTAACCGTGATAGTGTAGATCGTCGTATCCTACGAATAAGGGCGTCCCGGTCATTGTGGTTTTATATTTTATTGCAAATTTGGAATTGGCAGCTCACCTTCAGTATAAAAATACTAAAAAGTTAACTTAAATAATGTGTAAATAAAGTTTTAAAAAATGTTACATCTCTCTTCAGCTCTTGAATTCGATGGCGAAAAAAAAAACTACAAAAGCTGCAGTGACCGTTTTTGATAAAATTAAATAAAAAAAGTCAAATCTGGCAATAAAATCGGTTAAAATAAAAATATATATGATGTTTGAATCCGCGGCGAACTAGCAATTAGTTAAATTAATTTTAATGGGTAGCAAAATTACTGGAAAAGTGATTAACATGAGCCTAAAAACGTTTGTCAGATAGCTCGAGTGTCAAAGGGACATTTAATGACGTGCGTTAGTTTGGCAAGACCACAGAGTAACTTGAGAGCGTTGTGCCGCCGTCACGCCACTCTAATAATTATCAATCTCGTTACTGCTGTATTGTGTTATGTAACATAATATAATGGTTGTATATTATAGCTGATACAAACTGGGCTTAATATGCAACGTATAAATTTTGAGCTACTCCTTGCTGATTTTGTAGACAGTCGAGAGGGAAAAGGAAAAGTGTGTAGGAAACTAAATGTGTGATGTTTCTCCGTTTTAACTAAACATTATAAATTCCAGCCGACAAATCTCGACTAGCATGGAATTGACATATTTCGACTAAATGACCTAGGTTCGTCAAATGGCTCTATTTCAATTTCCCTTACTAGTAGGGGAGCCCAAGAGAGAGATTTTGGATTTACTCGAGCATGTCAGATTAAGCTACTGTATGCCTTCTAAATGTCTCTGGGTATAAAAAACAGATTTCTTAGTTCGATTCTTATAAGTTATTATTAAGTACCAACATGTCATCAAAACCGCCAGATTAAGATAGGGGTATTGAAAATACGCCAAATAACACTTCCATATAAAGCACTGATGAATTAAACGTAAGGTAAGTCTGTAATAATATAAAATAACAAAGTCTCATAATTTCATAACCAAGTTTCTCAGATATTTAATGTCATATTCAACTAAATCCTTTAGGCTTTTCTTTCTAAAATCGTTAAATCATATCCCACCGCTATAATAAAAAATGCCCTCAATATTTTTTTCAACGTTTTACCTAATCTATAAAATGTACTAGGTCTCCACGACGCTCGAGTTACTACAAAAATAACACTCTCACCTCCCCTGCTATACTTAAAAATTGTTTTCCTTAATACTTTTACAAAAAGAATGTAGCATTACTTGTTTATCGCACTAGTTACTAAAATCTAATTTTATTCCTTTATCCTAAAAACCTTATTATCTACGGCTACTTCAGTACTTTTGCGCGGATTATAAGCTAGCCATAAGAATAAATCACCACCAAACCGTATTGTTCTATACAAAACACAGCACATACAACAATTATGAGCATAATGAAAACTCTCACACAATTCTAATCCCATTGGAAATCCTAAAACAAACGTTAATATTCATGAAACAAATATTTGTCAATGGCGGAATTCGAACCGCGAAATTATTTTCAATCATAGACTGTAAATAGATTTCGGAAAACTAATTTATGTTCATTGAATTTTTATCGAATTCAACAATATGATTGCTAATTATTCAAATTAGTTTACATTTAAATAGAATTAATTTTATTTAAAAACTTGTCGTTTTAAAGCCTATATAAATACCCAAGCAAATAAAACATAATAATTATAATTTTAATACTTTAAAAAATAATAATAATTATAATATTTGCTAATCTATATATTAATACGTGAGCGGAAAACTTTGTACCTCTTTTTACGAAAGACGCGTAGACGTAAAAACGTGAAATTTTTCCCAGTTGTAGTTGATATAGAAGGCGTGGAATATCAATATTATTTTAAATTATGCTTCAATGTTCCATATTTTAATAAATAAAACGCTACTAACACTACAGCAAGCACACTATAATATTTTGACATAACACGAAAAACATACAATAAATACTTTTTTATTTATGGTTGAAGTCTTTGTTTTTTTTATTAAAAGTTAGAATGGCCTGGTAACGAGATTTTTATACTAAATTGAAATATATGATTGAATTGAAAATAGATTGTAGTCATTTATATCTCCTCTAGGGTAACTATTTATATTTTAAATATTTATGGTCGAATTTCAACCACAGAGCGATCTTTTGTGTATCTTAAAACCGAACTACTCGAATATTTCCATCTAAATCTGACGGGTTCCTGACTCACCTTGCTTGTTGGGCGCGCGGTCATGCGTGAGAAGGTCGACCGATGCCCGCTGTATTATGTTCGAATACGAATCGAACTACATCATACCATTATTACATTTCTTATGTTATTCGGTTTACATGGCTCTTACATTACTCTGTACTAACTAGGTATACGAATGTTTCTTAGAGATTATTTGAGTATAATATGTACGGTGTCTATAATACATTTTAAGCTATTGTGGCCTTATTAAAATAACTCATATCTAACATATATTTAAATCACATGAACTCCGTTGCGCCAAAATTTGTTTATCGCGTAGGAACCGGACATTTTTCAGCCAAATCAGTTAAGCGGTTTCAGCGTGAAGTGATTAACAGACAGGCATAATTTCATATTAATAATATTAGTATGGATATAATTTAAAAGCTCTGGTTTTTACGTAAAGACAAGTTATAACGATATAAATAGCATGGTAGGTTGTGTGTAAATTTATCGACTCTATCGACCAATTAATCGTGTTATCAATACCCTACATAAAAACTGAAAAAAGGTTTTATTTTCCTTTATCTTCAGTTCAATTGGGATCGTATTTTACGTACTCAGGTCCTAAAAGATTTACGCGTACGATAAATTTAACTAGAGAGCTTACAGACATAAACTTTCATTAGATATTTAAACTTTAAATGTACTTAAGAAGATAAGATATTTATTATTACTAAAATCTCCTTTTAACGTACCTGAATGTTCTTTCGTTACAAAGTAATGTTTGCTGAACTTTTTAAAGGTATAAGAGTAAGTTTTATTATCCATTTAAGCTAAAATCCGCTATCCATACTAATATAATATCTGTAAAAGTGTGTTTAAAAACAAAGGCTACTTTTTGATTTGATAAAACATGGTGTTTCTAAAATGGTCCCCGAAGATTTTTCATGCGATTTTCTAATTTCACGAAAGTCGCAGAGAAACCAGTTTATTATAATATTGTTATTCTATTACATTATGATGCTCTGTTAAACAATAAAAACAACAAAATTATAAATTTAATCTTCATCAATAATGCACTAAGCACTCTAACATGGTCAACAACCGTAATTCCGCCCAACCCTCGCGAAGCAATAAGAATCCACGCTTCACAAATATAAAGAAAAAACTCTAATAAACCATCGAAGAGCAACCGTTAAAAGCGATTTGTTTAATTCTCCTCTCGCTATGTAAATATTGGATCTCGATTCCGTCTAGGTTTTGCAGCAAACATTGAAATTCAAGTTAGGATTTCGGGGCGTATTGAAGTTTTTAGTTGGTACCTACTAGCGAGTATTCCCAATCACGGTGCGCCGACTCGCAGATTGATATTCGATCCCGACATCCCGGATCCTCGCCCGGGGCGAGATACGGAACCTTTTTGTGATTGTACATCAAAATATTACCTTTTCAAAGGTTGCGATACATTTAAATAACCATTCTAGCACGCGGCAATGTGTTTTAATATTGAATTCTTCTAAAAATTTGCATGTCAATCGCGCGCTTTGAAATGTAGAGGTACATTGCGTCGTATTACTTTGTATGTGTCATAGGACTTGAAGTACATATTTTAGTTTTAATGGAAAGAAGTTTTTCATGTCTTATATTTAATTATATTTTTCCAAAGAAAACAATTTAAGGTGACGATTTTTAAGGCTACAGAAGATAATTAGATTGAATAATTCGAAGCTTAGAATGTTTACCTCGTTCTTGGCAGTGATTAAATTGCTTGCGTAATCCTTACCTGTAACAAAATTATAAGAAAATATTAATAAAATTCCTGGAAAAAAATATTTTCGTGAGGCAAAATTTTGGGTTATTAATTTTAAAGTGGTCAAAATTAATTTCTGTTTGAAGAAAATGTGTAATCCGCAAGAAAAATAGAACATTAAATTCTATCTTGAGATAATATATCTTCCCATACAATATGTTTATTTTTTTTCCTTTCAAATGTCTTTGTTAAACGTTTAAAGTCAAAACAAAGACTAAAAAATTATAAATCAAAATTTTTAATTAAATAAAAATATATCTATACTAATAATATCAAGCTGAAGAGTTTGTTTGTTTGAACTCACTTATCTTAGAAACTACTAGCCGGAACTGTAAAATTATTTTTGTCTTGGTTAGTCTTATTATAAAAAGAAAGGCTATAGGCTATATAATATCACGCTAGAAAAAAACCGGACAGTAATCAAAAATGTTGCAAAAATGGCATAATTTATTAAGTTTCACGCGGACGTAGCCGCAGGTAACAACTAGTTCGCAAATAAGGCAACTTAAAACAGACTTAAGAACCGTAAAATTAATCTCAAAAGTGATGATAGAGATAATTTTATACTTTGAAATAAGTTATGACTGACTCAACTCCTTTGATTAGTATCGTGAAAAACTTAGTGGACGAAGAAGTCTTTGAAATACTTTAATGACTTTATCTAAATGTGTTTCTACTTCAGGTATGGAGTCGGAGTTGAGAAAATTGGCCCTCATTTTATTACATTTCTTCAATATTTCTACGTATTTTATTGCAAAATTAAATATTTAAATTTTTCTTAAAATATCTTAATAACATACTGACAGCTAACTATAGTGTGTAAACATTATTGTTACGGTAACTATACAGAGAATAAGGGACCATCCGTAAAGTACGTCACACGAATTTCATGATTTTTAGACCTCCCCCGCTCCATTGCGATGTTACCACTCTTATATTTCAAATTTCGAGATTAAATTTACAACATTTGAAATGTGATGTCACAAAACTAAGGACTCTCCTGTTACTCCATGTCACACTTTAGCTACACCCCTTCCCGCCCTTTAAGTGTGACGTACTTTATGGATGGTCCCTAGAAAACAAAGAAATAATACATTATTCTCCTTTACAAATTCATTCTGTGAAAGTAAAAACATTAACAACTCAGTAACTTTTCAAAACATTTAAGCGCTGCTGCTTTAACAGTGAACTTTGTCTTTCAGTCATATACAGACTATAAATTATCTAAAGTATTACTTAGGTTATTCAAGTTCTGTATAGTATATACTTAAATGAACACGAAGCTTTTACAAGAAAATTACATTGACTTATTGTTATTTGTGTCCGATCGTTGAGACTTTTTGCTTTCTCCAATTTAAGTTTTTTAGACGGAGAACTTTTTAAAAGTTCTCCATTTTATTACGATTTTATTGAATATTGCTATAACGACCTGAAGAAGTTCAGTTCGTAAAGTATCTCAACAAACTCCACGTGTAAATGTATAAATATGAACAAGGAAAATGAGTATTTTTCGTAATTACCTGTCCTAACTTTTCTTTGTGTGTTTATTTATACTTTTATGCAAAAGCTGCATCGAATTCTTGAATTTCTATAATAAAGAAAACTTAAGCATACATCTCAACATAACTGTCCGTCGGATGTGTATTTTATAAACAATTTCACACGCAGAGATTAATAAGGAAATAAATGAAAACGTACTTTATTGGCATATACGGCCCAATACTCATTAAACTCTGTTTATTTTGGCGTCCATCCGCAGCCAACCCTTTTCGTGCTCCGTCGACCATAGTTTAAATATACCTGTTTGTCATTCTCTTTTATTAAAAAGTAGTGCAGCCGTGTATCAAAAACGTACATTGTCCGGTCAATATTTGTAATGACCGGAATAGCCTCGCGTGCTACCGTATCGGTTATTGGATCTGTACTTTTGGAGCGTGTCTCAATAGTTAATTGTCATGCAACACGCCCGTACAATGTTTACGTTGACTATTATTAGAATATTTTGTTGTTTGGTATCATCAATAACTCGTCCTGAAATTATATTATGGTCAATTGTATTGTAGGTTGTCGGGGAAAATTTTTGTTTTCAATATTAAGAAATACAATCTTTTTGATCCATTTTCGAAACCATAGTTATATGGTTCCGAAATACTATACAATAGATATTGAGATTCCTTAAGACGACTTTCATCATACTTTATAAATGTACGAATGCACTTTCATAGGCTTATAACTCTTAAAGTAGTCGATTATAATCGAACGTGGATAGGACGCAGTGGTCTATCTTTTCTTACTAACATACTATCGATGGTTATTTGTTCCCTAACCTTCATATATCACTCTCAAAGTAAAAACCTTATGCGTAGCAATCACGATACATCATGAGAGCTATAACGCGGCCATTTGAAAACATTACACAATAACGTTTAGTTAATATTTAAATGTTTCATATCATTTGACGCGATAAACATTCGGAATGAGTAAAATTATCCGCACGCGGTTACAGCAATTAAATTCCATCACAGCAGAGACAACAAAATATTGGTACTTAGCGCTGTTCACGTGTTTATACAAGTAACGTATTATTGCCGCCAAAGTGTTTTGTAATTTGTCAATTTAATATTAAGGCGTGTTAAAGGGTGTACCTTCGGTTTAGTTTTGGCAGTTGTGGTTGTGTTTTTATCATTTAAAAAGGTTATACGGTTGTACCATTTATATAGTTCAGTTTTCATTGAGCCGAAAGGAGATTATAATATACTTGAAAGAATTTAAAGTCCTTGACCTACCCCGGATTATAACCTCTCTGTTCTTCTGCTCCATTTTGTTTTATATCTATGTATTTTATTGAAAAGTTTGATATGTTAATATATGTAAAGTTTAGATGCATAATAAGAAAAAAGAGCTACGTCAAAAATTCATTTACCTACAAAGAAACTCTCTTAATCATATTCACAATTATTTTTATTGTAAAAGTAATTCGAAGTGGACTCATCGTTAGAGAGCGGCTTATCATCGCTCATGCAAGCGCGCTCGTACGTGTGTTTATGTTTAATTAACTTTTTACAACAGGATGGCGTGCTGGGTCTATGTTAATTCGTTTTGTTCGCACTATTCGATGGCGCTTCAGGGCTGACACTGGAATTCCTTTTATTGAAATAAGTGCTTTGTTTTGCCCTTTTAAAATTGTATTATTATCTTTATGTGGCTTTATATTAAAAGATTAATGGACTGTGAAAGTTTTGTAGTTTTTTAATTAAATTATACTATTAGATATAATAAGGATTAGTTTGTGATAAGTACGTTATCTGTATATACTACCAAGAAATTGATTTACAGCTAAATTGCGGATCTATATATAGTAATTAGATCACTATTTATCAAACTCAGACATATTACAGACAGATTACGACTAACATATTCCGATATCTAACCAAATGACGGAGGTCCGTCAATTGTCTATGAATTAATCAATTAATGATACGTTTTATTATCATGGTAATATATGTTACTGAATTCTTAACCCCAAATCTGTACTTTAATTCATTAATGATTAGAACATGATGCATCCTGACCGTTGAGCAAAGGTCACCACAGAGTACCAGATTATGGACGACACCGCCATGGGAGGCCTCAGAAAAGATGGCGGGCCAGGCTGATCTGCCGAGACGTTAGATTGTCACAGTTTGAAGACCTTGGGGGAGGCCATTGCCTAGCAGTGGGATAATCTAGGTTCCATAAGGAACACAACTGATAATTACTGTAACATAATTTCGCTTTCAAATAATATTGGAGGGTACTGAATAAAATATTAAAATATATTAAAAATGGCTAAGTCACATACATAACATTTTACAGTAATCGAACTGCAAAATACCTAATAGCTAATGAATACTAGTTTTTTACTGCCTTCATGAAAATAAAATTTTCATTGCCCTATTAGTTGGTCTAATTAAACTAGGCGGTAGCGGCGTGGCGTGCAGACTTCGTCCGCTAAATTATTGTGACAATGCAATAATTAACCGCGTTTAAGTGCCCCACAAAACAGGGAATCGAAGCCTCGAAACGCTTGCTTGTTGTATACAAGTATTCGGTTATTCTATAGAATAACCGACCAAATTCAGTTTAAGACATTTAGTGAAATGGAATTTTTATGTTAATAATCTTATAATAAAAATAAATAAATGTTTTAAATAAATATGTAATGCGTTGTATAATGGGCAAATTGAAAGAGAGCCAGTTGACGGACCTACGTCACTTGGAGGGAAAATGTCAATTCCATGTAAGTCGTGATCTGTTTGATATAAAACGACCAAGTAAGCAACTTAGATCCCCGGTCTGTAACTGTTTCAACTTTCCCGATTGTACATTTTAAGATGCTGCTAAAAAAAAAAAACGCTTTGCGCGGTTCACTTTATATTTGACAAAAAGTGACCAAATTACTTAGATCCCCGATCTGTATCTGTTTCAACTTCCCCGATTGTACATTTTAGATGCTGCTAATAAAAAAAAATTTCTTTGCGCGGTTCACGTTGTCGTTTCTTTAAACTCTGCTCAAAATCATATATTGTTTTGATAAAAAGAAGTGCATGCTAAAATACTCTTGTTTGGGTGATCATGTTTAATAAAAAAAAACTGAATGCTGTTTATTCACGTGAACAACGTGAGGGGTATAAAAATAATCTTGTGCTGATAAGTAAAAAAGTAGAGGAGTCTCAAGGGAGCAGTTATTGACTTATAGCCGTAGGCAACGGATATTATTATTTAAAAAAATATTTAAAGGAAATGACATCGATGTAACTAGAATGTCGTCGAGCTTCGGGAAAGTACGATAACAATATTACACGAGTTTAAACGAGGTACATTGCTGATCTTGGGAGAAAATGAAAAGTTAACTGCTAGTGAACGAGTAATATAAATATTTTAGATCTATATCTTCGATATATTATAGACACTTTTGGTGTACGATGAAAGTAAAAGTTAACAAAAAAGTGAGATTAATAGATTTTAGATAATCGATGACGACGATAATAATATGACGACCTCTGGGCGCAGTGGTTGAGCGCTTTGGTAGCTCACGCCGTGGGTCGCGGGTTCGAATCCCGCCGACGGAACAAAAAGTTTTTCAATGTATTATATAATAAAATTTTTAAATATGTATATAGTATAATAGTACACATACAGTACACAAGTATACATATTCCCGTTTTTTGGTACCTGTAACACAAGTCCCTTAGGTACTTAGCACGGGGCCAGATTGACGTGGTGTGAAGCGTCCATAGATATTACTAAAGCCGGCAACACACATGCGACCCTGATGTTGCGAGGAGAGGCGATGGGCGACGGTTGCTTTCCCGGGTAACCGTTTGCTCGTATGCTCCCTTATATGAAAAAAATCTATTCTTATTATAATACCGTGTCAAAATAAATGCAAAAACTTGCAGACATTTTATATTCAGCTGTATCGACGTAGTATTATAATACTTTAACGCTATATTATTAAAGTTTTATTTCATGCATAATTTTATTCACCAAGGTCTCTTCTATTTCACATTTATCATGCGTCTGTAACTTTACGAGCAGCCGGGATATTTTATCACTGATAAATTTTAAATACATACACCTTACGAGGCACTCAATCCTTCCCAAGTCATGTAACAATTTCCTCAGCAATAAGCAAGTTTTTATTACGTTACCCGCGTTTTATGTACCGATGTTAAAGCCACAACATTAATCCGTGTTAAATGATCTGACGCCAAAACTAAGACCCGAGGTACTGTGAAAAACACGTACGTTACTTTCAAACAAAAATCACCTTTAATGTACGGAGTTAAGGCTTGGCTTGGGGAAAACACATGGGCTTTCACTATAAAATTAAGTGTATGAACGGATACATTGTAAAGTGTTTGGCACTATAATATGCCGTGCCCAATCATGGCTCTCAGGTCGCAATGAGCATCCGTATTATTAGTTTATTTATTTAAAACTTTTTGCAAAGGTGGCTTAATGCCTTATGGCATTTTCTTCCAGCCAAACTTTATCTTAATCTAGCATTAAAAGAACAACTATAATTTAAATACTTGAATTTATATGATATAAACAATTTAAAGTATAACATAAATCATATGTAATTTAAAGTAAAATAAATGTATTATATATTAATAAATCTTATAGGTAATTATATAAATAAATATATTACAATATAATATATAGTATACAATATACATCTAATATATAAAATTTTCGTGTCACAGTTTTCGTTACCATAATCCTCCGAAACGGCTTGAATTTTGATGAAATGTTTTGTGCTTATCCGGTATCTATGTAAATCGGCCAACATCTATTTTTCATTTCCCTAAATGTTAGAGGAAATTATTTATATGGCAAAACAACGTTTGCCGGGTCAGCTAGTACTAGCTACGGAGACTCTTGATATATTAACATTATATCAATAGCGTACGTAGCCTAGTAGGCAAGAGTGAGTTGACCATGTGGTCATCTCACTCCACTTCACATTAAAAAAACATGTGCTAAAAAGCCAAAGTATTAACAAAAACACAAACCAGCTTAGGAGTGTAAAAAACACAATCCAAATATTGTCATCTTCTAAGCGCGGGATACGAGATTCATGTACAAGAATTACGAAGAATTTGGTTTACAATACCGAGTCTACGGTTTTGTCTCTTAAAAATATTACATTCGTTTTGTATTCATAAATTGGAACTGATTCAATAGAGCATGTAGTGCACGTTGTTTCATAGTCTCGCAGAAGATTGCATTTGGCCGGTACCTTACGGAGACAACGGAGATAAGTAGAACCGGAAAATAAAACCGAAATACGTTCGTTCTCCCATTGAACTATGACGGGGATTGTTTTATACTTTGCGGGTCTCTTTATTGCTCAAAAGCTTACCTGATGTTCTACTCTTATAGACTTTGTGCGATTGTTTGTTTTCGATATATCTAATATCGTAAAAGCCTTTGGTTATTTTGCTGGGAATCTAGAATTGAACATGTGGAAGCTCTGGAAGCTCTTTTTAAATGGTTATTTGCTTTGAATAAAGGATATTTTCTATTTTGGAGGTAATTTTTTCTGTGTTGTATAAGCAGTCAAACCCCAAGTATTTCTTCAAATGATCGGCTCCACATTATGAAATCTGATATTTATAAAAATTTTTACACTTTTTGTTTTGGTTCTGAATTTGTGTTTCAACAAAATGTGGCGGTACCCATATTAAGCGTAATGATCCTGCATCGCGCTATCGAAGTTTTCGAAACACGGTGGTATATATACGACAGCTGAAATGTATCACGTGGGCTTCGGCCTGACCGAGCATAACACCTCTCTCGGTCGGAAGAGACCTTGAGAAGTCTTCCTTTGGCCACCACGTTCTTTCCTACAAAAATAAAAATGCATCTACCTAAAAAGCTATTACATACAACCTCAAATCATACAGAAAAAAAAGTATACAAGAAAGTTTGGTCCGTTCCAGCGTTCCAGTCCTTCAATATGTGGAGAATATTTTAAAGCCGTCTCGGTCGAGGCGGGGCTCAATATATCCAGCAACAGAACGTTCGCGAAAACAAAACGGATCAGTTTGTATCTCATGAGCACAGAGCTCAGCTGTTGACGGACGCTGATGTATGTTCACTGGATGCGACTTCACGAAAAGATTTCTTCAAGTAAAAACACTAAGAATTACAGATTTATACTTTTTTGTGCACTGATTTCACTTTCTTACTATTAATAGTGTAAGTGTAAGGTTTTTGTATGTTAGTTACGAAAGTAAAAGAGTAGTGATCGATTACAAAACTTCTTTCACCGTTAGATTGCGACATTATTACAGAGTGACATAGACTATAATAATATTATATATTTTTTACGTTGTTCGTATTTTAAACGGCTTTATTTTTATAAAATTAATCTCAGGTACCTCGTGATAAGTAAAACGCAATCACTGATATATCAAAATAAAATATTTTAACAAACATTACAACGTAAAATTAAATCTACAAAAAGTTTTTTTTTCATAGTATACACTTAAAATGAAGGAAGCTGAAACTTTGTTCTTTGCAGTTAAAGTTCAAAGTAGTTCCCACAGCTGGGGTCAGGTGAATAAAATGGAGTCAGGTATCTGTTAATCTAAAGGATGGAACCTTATGTATGGCGCAATTTCGTGAAAACTCTTGAGGATAATTTACTTCATAAGTAAAGGTAAGAGAAATGCGTGTTTCGTACGTTTTATGTTGTCTATAAACTTAAGTCAGAAAAACAAGTGGTTAAATGCGGTTATCGTATAACTAATAAATCCTTACTAATATGGGAAAGTATGTCTGTTATCTTATGTATTTGTTTGTCATTCCTTTACGCCCAAACAAAGAAACCAATTCACATGATTTTTGTCATAGAGTTAGTTGAAAAGATGGAGAGTAACATAGGCTACTTTTGTCTTAGAAAAACATAATGTTTTTGAAAAAATCGTATCTTTACCAATTTTAAGAGCCGCGTGCAAAAGCTAGTTAGTAATAAAATATGCATAATTCTGTGTATTATGGACATTTAAACCATGCATTATCCTGAATATTATGACATACATATTCATGGCGTTGAAATTATTTAGACATTTAACGCGGACCCGAATAATCACGTACAAGTAACAAAGGTCACGTTAAATGTGAAATACGTATTCAGAGTAGTGTCAGATTTAATTTTCGAATATCAAATTCACACTGTCACTTCTAGCGTGAAGTAATTCACAAAGAGTTGTATCCAGCGAGGCGCGAGAGGAACTATATGAGCACCTTATTTTTCGCACATTACACTTTGCAATTGTTCCAAATATGTTATAAACGTCATCATAAACGTGAGCGTTCAAACTTGTTCGGACGCCGTTTTATTTTGAAAATGTTCGCTTTGAAAACATTTGAATGTGTCGCGTCTTTTGTGTGTCTTATTTAGTTTTATTTGAAGCGTTAATTTGTTATGAGGTGAATAGAAGTTTTCTTAAAATATTGCAACATTTTCTAGAACGACACAGTATCACATCTTAGGAGCAACGCAAACGATTTGCTTATTGATTTAGACGCCAAAGTTACTTAAATGTTTCAATTTATGTTATACAAAACGGTCGTTTTGGTACCTAAAGTACTTAAGCTCCTAAAGTTACAAATGATTGCGTAATATGCGAAAATGAATTTAGACATTAAGCAAATCCGAGCATCGAAACCCCATTAATATTTCCGGTACGTTTGTCTCCATTGATTCGGTCCTCGTAACGCAAGACATAAAAGGTTCGTACCTTCGGGACGTAAATGAAGGAAGCCTTTGATGGCTGTCACAGACGATTACGAACGGTAATTTCTATTTACGCAACGAGGCACCGTCTAACGTACGGGTTTAAGAGTTAGATCGAGTCCAATCTCGGCGGATAACGGTTAAGCTCACTCGCTTCAGATAATCTCGCAAGAAACGTACTACTAATAGTTTGAGGATTTGTTTTCGAAGACACTTAAGTTTTATACGGAGTGAACATACGTTATAGTTGGAAAACGTTTCGAATCGAATAATATTTGTGTTGAATCCTTAAAATAGTTGAGTTCGGCATGTGCAGTTTTTTTTGCAGAAACCACAAAATTTTGAACTTTGTTGGTAGTAAGTAGGTAAAGGTTTTATTATAGTACTAGATGTGTTCCGCAACTCTGTTGCACAAAAATTCATTTCTTGCGTGGAAACCAAACATTTGGGAAAAAAGTGTCCTATGCCCTTCCCCGGGACTCAAAGTATTTCCATACCAAATTTCAGCAAAATTGGTTTAGCGGTTTGGGCGAGAAGAGGTAGTAGACAGATGAAAATACAGATACACTTTTGTATTTATATTAAGTACGTATAGTATGGATTTAACGTAATATGTTCGTGTACACTATCCTTTCTTATTTATTACTTCAGATAAAGTAACATGACGAATAATGGACGAAGTTAACAAAGTAATCCCGTCAAATGCGCGATTAAGTTAAAACAAACTCGTCGACAATTCCCAAGTATTAGGGTATCAGAAATCGGAGGAAATCACAAACTCAAGGAGCATGTTAAAGCTGGGGAATAAAGAACAGTAACGTGATATTATTTAAATAAATCTCTGTTACTTCTATATAATTCGATTTTAAAACAAGATTAATCTTTAATCTTAATATTATTTCGTTTACCGTATTGCGGAGTGAAAATAACAAAGTGAAATATTATCTAGAGAACTGGAAACCACAAATAGACTAACTACTTTCCTTATAATTTTTAGGAGAATAATAAATTGGTTTTTTATTTATCTTCACTAATTTAAAAAATATATCGCATCTTTTATGAAACTTTATCTTACAGAGCAAATTAGATTCTGTTGGACGTTGAAGTGAATCAATATTCTAGATACATTTTTGCTCCGATATTTTATAAAGCAGAAGATAACGCGTCGGAATAGAAAAATGTTAAAAAATCAATGTTCAGGTGAGACCTTAACGTCTTCGCGCATGCATCAGATTGAGGGTTAAGATTTTCTCGTTTATATTCAGCGCGCGTGCGGCACCTCGGGCCGTTGAGGCCCCGTCGGTTCTTAAATACCGCCTGTTTCTATTAATGGCGAGGGTTTGATCGTTTTATTAAATAAAAATTGTGTTATGGTTCGTGAAAACATGTTGCGTTAACAAGGGTTACCCGTGTCGCGTGATAAAAGTTTACCTCTCAATATTCTTGGTATTGTCTTCATGTCATAATTTAAAAAAGCGTTTTAAGTAATATATACTATGAAATGTACAATCAGAAAAATTGAAACAGATACATATCGTGGATCTAAGTAATTTGTACGCTTTGTGTCAAACTCAGCCGTCAGATCACGACTTACGTTCAATTGACATATTCCGACCAAATGACGTAGGTCCGTCAATTTCCCCCATTATACAATAGTATATACTATGAAAAATTTTGTTTAACATTAATATCCTATATTAAATTAAAATTAATATACTCAGAATATACTTACAGTAATTTTTTAACTAACAACAATTTCAGAATTGTTTGCTACGCCGCGTATTTTATATCAAAAACAGCACGTAAATGCTAACAAACGAAATATTAACATCACTTCCAAAAATATTAGTTGAGAAACTATATACAACAGGCAAAGGCACATTCTATACGCGTTTCAGATCATCGTTATCGCTCTCTGCCGTTTTCGTTTATCGCTCCAAAAGCATTTACAATCAAAATCCGATGTTAACTTAAATTATTTACTAGGCGCAATCCCCTCAAATCTCGCATGTGCGTACATCCGACAACTCCCCAACACGCCGAATAAAAAGGGAACTTTTTACATCAAAACTTTACGCGCCCCGCGCCGCCTCGTACGTGAGTTCGACTGTATTCCGACTTGATTACAGACTCAGATATAAACCCATATCGGAGTTTTTCTTATTTCACGCATCGAACGACTTGGAAGTTTGACGCCCCTAATGTTCGCTGAATTTAAATATCCGTAGTTGAAAATCTTTTCAAAAACAGCACATGAAAGTTTACTTTCTATTCATACAAACGACATGGCTTCTTAAATACTCAGGCTCCTAGAATTTCAATCCTAAACAATTTAGACAGACTTTAATGAAATCATAAAAATACCCCCGAGCCCAAAACGCAATTATCCAAAGTTATTGAACTACTGAAGGTGAAGCGAAAGTTATCTTTAATCAAATCTTCGGGGCTTGATTAAAATCCCGAAACGTCGGGAATATCGCAAATACTTTTTATGTGAATTTGATGATGGCACAAAGGACGCCGGGCCATTGTAAGTCATCGCTAATGGATTAGCGTTGACCACCGACCACACAATGGCTGACTAGACGTAGGAAATTGGACAAAATTGACGCCACGGCCCCATTGTACGACATAATGGCTTTCCATATTTATCATACGTTACTTATTCCACGTTCCAATGTGGGTCAAAAATTAAAAGCTTCCTTATTTGGTTATCGTAATGCTGTAAAGTTAGAGGTAAATTTTCCGTATATATTTGTAGAAGAGCACCCACACACGAACTATTATAACTCACATCAGCTTATTCGAAGCGTTGCGGGTCCTGTTTTCAACAACAGCATAATGTTACTTTATATATAATCTTTATTCATCATTAGATGAATATTAAAACACATTAAATGACTTCTATAATAATGAGCCGAAGTGCCTCAAGGTGCGCATTCAAGAGAAATATTTCCGGCTACAGCATAGAAGCAACAAAAGTCTGTTTATTGTTCTTAAGATTTCTCTTAAGACGACGACACACCATAATCCTTTAAACGTGAGTTAAGCCTTACGAAATGCATTATACAGATGGTGGCCCTACGCCATTTAGTCAGGTTATACCTACTCAATGTAAGTTTGCCGTGGGAGAGCCATGCTTCGACACGAATGGGCTGGCTCGACCGGAGTGATACCACGGCTTCAGAAAACTGGCGTGAAATGGCGTTGCGCTGTGTTTCGTTCAGTGAGTGATTTTATCGGTGGCACAGCTTCCCTAATCCCTATTAATATTCCCTTTTCCTTCATAAAGGCCGGCAACGCACTTGCGACTCTTTGGATGTTACTAGTGTCCATGGGCGATGACAGGTGCTTTCCATCAGGTAACCCGTCTGCTCGCTTGCCCCCTAAATATCATAAAAAAAAGATATGATGTTTTAAGTCGACTACATTATAGGTGGTGCTAGCATCCAAACAATCATTCGTAGTATTTTTTCAAGGAGTTGAAGAAAAGCGGTAAGAAATAAATATTCATTTGGAAGTATAAAATTACAGGATTATTAAAATAGTAAAAGGTAACTTTGCGGTTTTCTGGCATTTATTATCTTTTAAGTCGTAGGCGTTGTGAAAATTCTGCGAATAGATGTTTTATGAAGCACTCAAAATATTTTTACCAAGAATGATATTTATTTAATGGATATTGGATACCCGGTTTTATTTTAGTTTTAATGAGCGCTGACAAAAGCCTACTCGCAAATTGATTTATTATAATTGATTTTATGATGCACACTACCGCCGCGGTGGCTACAGTGGCCACGCTCGTATTATGATGTATACGTGAACAAACAAGCGAAACACATAAATTAATGTCATGATATTGAAAGCTGGGCATTTAGACAATTGTGATGCAAAGTGTATAGATTTCACATAATTTAATGCCGGGGTTACAAGAGGCTAGGTTTTTTTATGATAATAAGGGGGCAAGCGAGCAGTCGGTATACCTGATGGAAAGCAACTGCCGTCGCCCAGGGACACTCGTGACATCCGAAGAGTCGCAAGTGCGTTGCCGGCCTTTATAAGGGAATAGGGATAGTGGATTAGGTAAGTTGGGCCACCAGTAAACTCACTCACTGAACAAAACATTGCACAAAGCCGTTTCACACCAGTTTTCTGTGAGGCCGTAGTATCACTCCGGTCAAGCCGGCCTATTCCTGCCGAAGCATGGCTCTCTCACGGCAACGTTCTCCCACGGTAACGGCACGGTTTTTTAACAAGGATAAAAAGCTAGTTTTCCTTGGGTTAGCTGACCCGGGCTTGTAAGCCAAAAGCACTAGCTTGCTGGACAACTGACATTCGCTCATGGCCATTCATTGTGCTAATTTACATTTTTGTTCTAACTAAATTTGAGCAAAGTCTCTGTTACATAAAATCAAACTTGATTGATTGACTAAGGTGGCTGATCTAAAAATTACTGTTATATGAAGATTTACAAACAAAAATATTATACCAAAAACTAAGTGTCCTAAAATTTGGACGTAATGCGAGAAGTTCCCGCAATATAGAGTCAAGACAAGGCAGTCAAAAACTGATTAAAAATGTTTCCATTATTATTTGTAAAGATTATATCTCGTCACAATAAAAGCATCGCAAAACTGTCCCGGAAATACCGGGGACACGTAGCGTCTCTCATTAGTCCCTAATTACAGTCCCGCTACTGCCGGCCCTCAGAAATTCAAATTTAAATTTCCATCCATTCCCATGATGCTCCTAAAATATGCCAAAAATTCTCACACTAATGTCTCTTCTATTTTACCGACGCCGAAGCCTCGAACAAAAAATCTGATGAGGCCAATTCGACGCTAAATGAGAAATATGTGACTTATATGACGTATCCGCGCGATATCCAAAAATGTATTCTATGCTCGAGCACCACGACCCAAAATCCCGCGGGACTCGATTCAATTCGTGAGTAGGAAGTTTTCATTTCGCAAACAGCAATTTTTAGTAGTAAAAAGGCGGTTCCGATACGAATTTTAAACGGTTATCGTTTCCTTTATGTTAATGATTCGTGTAGAAATTTGGAGCGAAGTTATTGGCACCGATCGTGTAACTTTCGTAGGATTGTGCGATCGACTCGTGTAACGGTTTTTACTGCTGTTATTTCTTTGTTATTTCGTCGTAACGAGGCCCCGATTGTTTTTATTTTCGTGTTCGAACGAGTCGTCTTATAGTCTCCGCTGTTTCGCGCGGGCGCCGAATAAAAAACGCAGTAATCCCTTCCTAAGCGCGCTTCATTAAGATACTCGGAGCGGATCCGAAGAGATTACCGACTGAAACGTATCCTGGCAACACCACATTAAAAATATTTTAGGGGCTCATTTTCGACGGAATCTGGCAGTAATAATTATCACTTTTTTATTATACTACTTTAGCGCGGAAGATTCACGTCGAAATTAATGCCGGCGAGGGAGCGAATTCTTATTAGGGTCTATTAAATAACGGCCGCATGGCACAGAAATTAACACAAAAAAGCCGGAGGAGGAGCACAAAGGCGTTCTCATCGGGATGACTCGGGATAAAACCGGGCATTCGCGTGCCATTTGAAAGGAGTTAGGCGTCGCCCATAGACGCTCATCCGTCCATGAACGCCGTGGAACAGGGAACATTAAAATATTCCGCGCGCTCGCCCGCGCCGCCATGCGTGATACTCATCGGACCATATTTTTAAACTGAGTTTTGTTTATAAAACATGTCTCCGTTTTTATTTGGGTTTTTATGTGGGCCGCCCCGCACCCGAGTCGAGCGTCGTTTTGTAAATCAGTGTACGCCATTAAAAATAATGAAGCGAAATTTTACATGTCGGGTGGTGTAGTGTTTTACTTTATTGCTGCGTTAATGCTAGATGAAAATGACCGTTTTGCCAGCCCGGTGTTCTGTGACATCCGTTTAAATCATCCCTCCAGATTTACACCAGTCAATTTATCTTTTAAATAGCCATATTCGGTGGCACGGTATTTTAATTTTCGTGATGCGTGTTTTACGGAGTTGACACACGATTTCAAACCAGTGCAGATTTTTCAAACTTTCTGGTCCTGTCCCTTGTCATGTCATGCAGATGGAATATGGAATGTGGTGATTACTCGACAATGTGCTTTAATGTTATCTTCAATCTTCATGTTAAAAAGCTTGAGGAATCATATACGAAAGTTGCTAAAGAAATAACGCGGGCATATTACGTGCCAGATTTTCCTCTAAATCACGATATTCATAAGTACCATCGTAATATTGTTTATACAAGTAACTTTTATTCGCCATATTGCGTAGAGGCAATAAAGGATGGTTGCATTAATTTAAGAGACTATTGCGAAGACAAGCCTTTTAATTTCGTACGCTACGACAATATGCGAGCAATATTTTACGAATAGACTACGGGCACTCTTTATGAGAAATTTTATTAAGCACACAGAAATTATATTATCCTTCTTATACTGGTGCAGTATTATCATCGTTAATATCTGCGGGTTTGTTAAAGTATTTCCTTTTCAGATGTTTTTGTTAGCTTTTAAGTTATTTTTGTTGCAAATTTAGAATGTAATGTTTTCGAAGCAGCGTTTTGGAATTAAATAATAAGATAGTTAATGAAGATTTACAATAACTTAGACCGGCTGCTAATGTAGGTTTATTGGGTCACCGATTTCGTTTTCTGCATTTGTACACCAGAATGTATTGAATACGGAATTCGTTTCATAAGAGAAAAAGTGGACGTGTGCGTTTTATTCTACGGATTCAAGAGCGTCCGAATGAGGAATTCCGTATAAGGTAACTTTAAACGGAAAACGTTGCGGCAGGCTTCTTTATAAAGGTCAAACCTTAAGCCACCAACTAGGTATACTTACCTATATTATTATACGTTATACTGAGTTGTGTCTCTACTTGTAATAATTTCAACTAGATACAGATTAAAAAGAATTAAGAAAATAAAACGAATGTCACATCTATTTCAAATGTGAGATTTTTAACGTCGCCTTTAAAGCAAAAAACGACAAAAATCGGAGTAATATCGAAGTTCGGGAAGACATGAAACGACTCAATACATCCGAAGATTACGTACTGCGTAAAATGTTTACAGCTACATTTGTCAGTTAAAGGAGTCGTATACAGCTTAGCGAAAGTCGGTTTATTTGTACGAATAAAATGTTTTTAAGTCTTATTACTTTGTTCTTTGGGAAGTGAAACGCGAAGATATCAGCAAAAGTTTTATATTCGTATGCCGTCGTATTGGAGGAATAATAACTACATTCTCATGCCACATACTAATTTTTTGATTATTGTTTAAGTATTAAAATTATTGCCATCTCAAATATTTCCATGTTTTTTATTTCTCAGTTCACATGGTACCTCTTTCATTGCCTTTTTAGCAAAAGCTTGGAAAATGTATGTAATAACTAGCTTCTATCTGCATTTAAAATTTTAGTCCGACCCATTGGCTTGGACTGTGCGTTGATAGAAAGTTATGTCAGTCGATCAGCCACATTTGAGTTAAAATAAAAAGAAGGCGCTATGAGTTGCGCTTAACGTAAATTTTTAATAGGAGTATAGATATATAAGTAGCGTTGGGGCTTTTAAATCCGTCAAGTAATTTGACATACCTAATATCCGTTGCCACACCTCGTCTCGTCTCATTTCAGTGTGAGCCTATACGTGTCTGTGACGTAATTCCATAACATACCGTTTGCCGTAAAAGCTCAGTAAGCCAGCCTATCTCCGTCATAAAAACTGGCTCCTATATACAGGCAGTAAAACAAAAGATTGCTGGCGCTTGCCACAAGGAATACTCGTTAAGTGTAGAGACTGAACATCTTCCTTTAACATTTAGCAGCTGATGTTGATGGTTGTAGGTTGACCTATAAGTAAAAGTTACACAGTACTTTGGCCCACGACGTCCAGAGACAGAGTGGTCATGGTCTCTGATTGTCTTATAATTTCGCAATTATTGTGGTGGTAAATCTTTAAAAATGGGTAAATATTGAGTTTTGACAAAATTCGTTTTTGCTCAGGACTTTGCTCGCGTTGGAATCGAAAAGCGCGCAAAAACCGAAAGTTTTAGAAACATGGTATTTTTAAAAGTACAAGTAGTTTATTTTACTCTCCATCTCTTCATTAAAATTAAATCGTTTGGTTGTTTTGTTAGGGTGTAAGGAAAGGATAATACTTTCCTGTTTATACTATAAATACCAACTAGTAGACTTTAGGAGTACATTATAATTAATCAACAAATTAACTAAAAATAATTTAAAAACCAAAAATTTTTTCATGATATTTAGGCGGCAAGCGAGCGAGACGGGTTACCTGATGAAAAGTAACTGCCGTCGCCCAAGGACACTCGTGACATCCGAAGAATCGCAAGTGTGTTTGTCGGCCTTTATGAGGTAATAGGTAATAGGGAATGGGAATAGGGATAGGGGGATTAGGGAAGTTGGGCAACCGGTAAAATAACTCACTCACCAAATAAAACAAAACACAGCATAACACCGTTTCACGCCAGTTTTATGTGAGGCCGTGGTATCATTCCGGTTAAGCCGGCCCATTCATGCCGAAGCACGGCTCTCCCACGACAAATTTTTGAACCATACTATTGCTTACAATCTTTCATAGACCATTACAAGTTGGCGAAATTTTCCGCTTCATAGTCGAATAACTTTGAAGAGAGCAGCAAAATCGTCTCTAAGGAGTCCCAATAAAAATATTACTAGAGGTTTAACATTCAATTCGGTAAGGTAATCTATGTTTGTTTGGTCATCCATGATATATCCGAGTAAACAGATCGATCTTGGCTCATGAGAATCATTAATATGTTATGTGGCGGCCAGAGGAATAAGGAATAAAATAATATTCCGATGAAATAGAATAGATGGGGAAACTGTAGTCAGCTGGTGGAAATGGACTTTAATTAATGATCGATTTCTAAGGCTTTAAGTTTATCTTTTTAAGATTAACTATAGATAAAATCGTTCAGTGCGTTATGGACGTAAGTAATGTAAGTTGGCATAAAATGTTACCCTTAGTGCGAATAGGGTATACATATGTAATATGTATAGATAAAAATTCCGGAGAATAGGCCGGATTTCCAATAAAAATCCTAAGATTGTTTTGCAGATACTTTTTTAAACAAAACTAACCTAATCTAACCTAACCATTTGAAAGACACATACATTATTTTTGTTTTTACAAACCTAACCTGTTTCACCGCATACAGAAAATTTATTAGTAAGCGGTGAAACAGACCCTAAATCTTGAAAATGTAATGTTTTGTTTCTAATTGAAAAAATGGGTAGGTAAACAATTTTAATAAAAAAATTGGTTTTCTGTAGGTATTCACAATTAAGAAACTAGTGTGTGGATAGACTATGGTTATAAAAGTTTAAAAACTGAGCGAAGTATCTGCAAAAAAGGCGCAGTTAGTAATACTAGGCAGTACTCTAGTTAGTATGAAACAAGAATGATAACAGATTTTACAATATTTAAAAAAAAAACGGCTAAGTGGGGGGGAAAGGGACATAGTTAAAATATGTTAAAATATACAACGAACATAGTTAAAATATGTTTTTTCTTATTTGAGAGCCCACCTTAACTATTAAATTTTTTATAAATGATAAGTAACGTATAAATACATTTTAGTATTTTATGAAAATTTCAAGAGCCTGCCTATTGCCATTGTTGTAATATTATTAGTATTAATCTGTGAAAAAATCTTTAGCTATGACCGCTCTTGAGATAGCCTGGAGACAGACAAACGGACTGTCTTAGTAATAGGGTCGGGACCCATTTTTATTTTGAGCCTTTGGGCTAAAAATAGAATTCACTTTAACCACTTTCGCATTTATAAAAGGCACATTTATATGGGTACTTATAATTCTAGTGACCGAATATTAGGCGGAATGCTCGAAGTGACTCCCTGAGGGAGGAAATTAGTGAGCTACGTGACCCAACTGAAGATTTTTTGCCCTACAAAATAATATGCTCCCTTTACTCGCGAGTAATTAATACGGGCTAAGTTATATGAATTGTTTGTAATGAATTTTTTATTAATGCCACTTTACTTTTGTTATTACCTTTATTAGTCTATTTAGTTTCATGTTAATAAGACGAACATATATTTTGTTTAATGTTTTTAAAAACATTTAAAAAATAAAATAAAATGTTTTTAATATATGTTTGTTTTTTTAAGAATGTTATTTTAATATCCGGTCGAATACAGATCAGATATATCAGATCAGATTTTATAAAATTTATTTTGGAAAACTTCAAATTTAAGCCAATTTATATTTGATTCGCATAAAAAACCGTCCTTGGGAGTTGGTGAGTGCGGATTTTTAAAATATGGAACATTGTGAACAGAGCACTGTCGAGAGGCTTGTTTTTACAATGGAACTTGGCATTATCGACTTCTGTCGAGTTTTAACGACAATTTTATACGATATGATAATTAAGTACCCTCTCTGGTGCATTACGTGATTTCAGCTGGGGAGCAGGAAAATTTGTTATTTTTACAATACCGAGGTGAGAGGACTTTGACTCGGCTTTGACTTAGTAAAGTTGAAGTTCCATGTACTACTCTTACATACACCTATAGTTGGACATGGTTATGAAAAATGTGTGCCGAAATTGAGTTAATGATGCAGAAACTTTCAGAAATTAACCTCTCCGAACTTCAAAAAGATCACATCAATCTGACAATTTTCTTAAAACAAAACATTTTCATACACAAGAAGGGATTTAAAGTTTTTGTTATTTTAGTGAACATGAATTATTGTCTTCAAAATTATACTCGTTTACGTAGGTTGCATAATACAGTATAATATTGTTAACAAACTTTCTTTAAAACACCAAAAAAAAAATAAAAATTTTATACGAAATGAAAAAAATGGCCGTTTTCTCGGAACTGACCGTGTGTAGGTTGGTTCCTGTTTACATAACTACGATCAATTATAAAGTAACCTAGTTTCCTTTTCAACTGTTTTGACTAGCTGATTCTGGCTTGTCAACTTATTCAATAGTTTATTAGCTTAGAAATATTATTCACATGAAGCCAGAATTACTAGTTTGCTTATTAACACTTATTTGTAATCCAAGCTTGAAAAACAAGCCTAGTATATCCGGGAATTACGGCCACATTCAAAGACATTTAATGAGCATTCAACTTTAAAATTAAGAAACAGCTTTCTCAAACAGCGTGCGGAGATTAAGTAAAAAACTTCATTAAGTATCAGTTATTATTTCAGTCATATCCAAGCGACAGTAAAACTGATTTCTTATCACAGCCTAAATTTTAATCACAACTAATTGTGCATAGTTTATTTAACATACGTTCATTCCACGTAACAATAAAGCTATATATTCCATCAAATCTTGTAAACAGAGTTAACCCTATTAAAACGAAAATGCAGAAATAATAAAAATTGCGTCATGACTCATGAAGAAGTTTCAATTACCCGTTACAAAGGGTTACACGTAACTCGAGCATGGGTCACCGATGAACATCAGTCAGAGATCATTAGTGATGCATCATAATGACGCGCGCAACCCGTTTGTCACGCGTCCCCGCTGAAGGGATATTAATTCAAAGGGTTATGTGATTTTATGTGAAACAAGCGAAGCTAATTCTTTATGCAAATTTTTGTTGTCAATTCCGAATTCATCATGAGTTTGTAAAATGTGGTGCTTCCAATATCCATACTAATATGAGGAGGGAAAGTGTGTTTGTTTATTCGTTTGTTTATACTGCATGCTAAGTATGAAGAAACGACAAACAAATTAAGAAACAAATCGACCTCATTTCTTGCGTAGTTAAGAGAATGGAGAGTAATATAGGTTACTTTTGGTCTTGAAAAAACGACACATCTCATGTTCCCGAAATATTTATATTTTTACGTGATATTCGAGTTAAAAGCTATTGTACCCATAAAGAGTTATGTGGTTCTCATTACACATTTTAAAAGATAATGCTAAATAATGTTGTTATCATTTATTAAAAAAAAAAAAACAAACTGCTACCTTGATGGAATGCGGTACTCCCTAAAGTTATAATGAAAATACTGATAGCACTATATTATACAAAGAACGGATTTACATTTAAGTCAATTTAGCCTAGAGAAAGAATCTAAAGCTACGTATTTTTATCTAACTAAATTATTAAGAAAACTGGTGACTATTGCATTTTGTAGTTCAAGAATTCCGTGTGCCAAAGGAAATATTTCATAACGAAAATGATTTTACCTACGGGGATATGGAGTGGAAATGGGCCTTAAGTAATAGCAGGGAAGGGAGTGAGTCTTAAGGTAGAGAGGTAGTGGGAAGTTCAAAGTAAGAAAGCAGATACATAAAGTAACCATACGTCTCGTTTTGAACAGGACTATCCTTTTATTCTATATTTCGGTACCCGGTGTCCCCATAGACAATGTTGGGATACAAAATAGTCCCGTTTTTCTCGTTAAACCCTATATGACCTTCGCGAGCCAAGTTATCTCTATGATGTTAGCTGAACAATATATAGTAACATGACTAAAATTGATAATTATCCGATCATAAATAAATACTATATCATGGCAGGCACAATGCCCCAGACATACTTAAAATGTTCATTATGAGAGTAATCTTGAAAGAGTCTCATTTGGACGAGTAAAAATGGTCCCTTCCAAGTTTATACTATCACGTACAGATTCCTATTGGACATAAATACACAGGAGGGATCGGACGCCGTCAGTTTACGTGACCTCTCGTTATTAAAATTCCAAATCTTGCGCGTCCTTATTTTTCATTGTTCTTAATTATTTTTCTTAATTTGCTTTAGCTGTGGAAAGTGACGTAGATGATGTTGTTTTGACGTTTATTTTGATGTAGTGCTGTGTTGATTAATGAAGTACAGTACCCGGCCAAAAAGTTTTTTATAACGTATGTGACGTTTTGCGTGTGCGGTCCCGTCCAGTTCAAAATATCTACAAAGAGCTAATAGCACCCCCAATCTAACTTATTTGTAATAAAAATAATTTGTATTATGGCATCTCTAGAAAAAGAAGCCGTAGTTAATTGAATTTATTTCAAACCCTAATTAAAAGAGATCACTTACGAAAAATTGGGTGTATTTTATACGAATAATCAAACGGTATTCGTTTTAAAGCTCCTAATAGACACCGGACTGTTTGTATTTCGTGCGACAGAGATAACGCTTTACGCAACCGAAAGTATCCGATTGCATCTCTCCAAAGGTCGATGTGCAATCTTGATTACCGGGTACTGTAAAATGTTGGAACTTTAAGAGCAATTTCTCTAAAATTAGAATTCAATATAAAAGTATATATAAAGTTAAGTTTCTATAACATTTATTTTATAACCAAATTAAATTATAGCTAGGCTATAATTAATATCTATGGACGCTTCACACCACGTCAGTCTGGCCCCGTGCTAAGTACCCGAGGGACTTGTGTTACAGGTAC
>JAOTAV010010489.1:0-27289 GCA_026546445.1 Cyclargus thomasi | reverse complement strand
TCTGCCTAGCGACAACCGTCACATACATATACTGTTTATATCTAAATTTAACATTTACCTTTAAGCTTGTTTAGCACTAATTTCTTCATCATATGACTTCTTTAAACCATAATTAGAATAACTCTTTTCTTTATATATATACAAAATTATTACCGTATATATTCTCATGTCAACTTAATTTTGCACTTTTTTGTTAATCTAATTGAGAAAACTTTTAAATGGCTCATAGTTGTTAAAGCTAGTTATGTTTAATTTGTAATATTAGCAGAATAAATTTAAGTACTAGCTAAGGCTAGTTATGAAAGGGTTTACTCATAAGTTACAAAATAGATTAACAATTGAATACGGACGAAACAATTTGGCACTGCTGTCCGATGCGTACAAGGTCCTTCTTGAATAATAAATTCTTCGGCTTAATTAACTTTGTAAATTAATTAAAATGTACAATTTTTGTAAGTGGAATACCATGCAAGCTATACTAAAGAACGATACTTTTATTATCTTTAGTTAAATTGAAAGAAGTCTTCAGCTTCCAAGAAACAATAAATTATTATTTTTGAAATGAATAAATACTTTTGCCGCAAACGATTTAAGTTGGAGCGAAGTTGGTCGGACTTAAGTAATGGAGTTTACTTTACATTAACAATAGAATAATTGCATACTCTTCTTTGTTTTTAAGTTAATAATGAAATATCGTCGACTAATATTTACGTTTGTTTAACTTTTCCATTTATTCATTCAGTTTCAGGATTCCAAAACGGTGATAATTTAGCAAACCGCAAACGAAACAAGGTATTTTGTTTCAGGTATCAGGTGCAAACGTCGTCGTGCGTTAGCTCGTTTTTTCATATTCCAATTTTTACGTAACCCAATTTCACAAATAATTTGTCACTATTTTTCTAAGCATGTAAAATCGTCGTTTCTTTTTTTACTGTAGTCAGGTTGCGCGGTTGGACGGTAATGCTCGCAAAAAGAAATCCGATTTGCAACAGCGTTTTCTGGGAAAATCCCTACTAATCAGCTTCCACTAGACGTAAACAAATGGGCGAGTCAAGAACGAAGACAAACGATCGCGCGCTGAAAATCATTGATACTTCAAAATTGTACTGAAGTGATATTTCTGTGCTCTCGACAGTAAAATTATAAAATATGATATCCCATGATTTTGTGTCTTTGAGTAATTTTAAAATGAGTTCTTACAAATAATCGAGAATTTTTGGCATGAAATGTACGCGCGTGTGGAGGTAAAATACGTATCTACATAATTTCTGAATCTAATGATTTCGGACCCAAACTTTTATGCACGAGTTAATATTGGTACAACTAGTTACACGTTTCGGATACATTGGCAGGTTATAAATATGGAACGAGGCTGGACCCCGCTAAGGTCAAAACTTACAATGCGACATTGTGTTCTTGCCATCTACGTACATATTTAAACATGTTATCAGAACTATAACTTAGTACTCGTTAATACTGGTCTCAACCTAAGGGGCTAAACTTTATTCGAAGCTTAAAAAACATAAGTGTATTACGTGCTGGTTTAGAAATAAACCTAGTTACCTAAATTGTTTCTCCTAAATAAATTTTAAATCTGTTACCTAAATTGTTTCTACTAAATGAATAAGTATATATGTATTAAAATTGTTTAATTTGTATTATAAATACAGTTAAGGTCAGTAAACAAAGAAGGTGGAATAGTGATGCAATGCATTATATGAAATTATAAAAAAATAATATTAAAAATGTGAGTCGTCCGTAACTTCATATGCCATTTCATTAAAAATGGAGCTCGCGTGCTATTGTGTGATTCATATTGTACACTTAATGCCTCTTTTATGCATGACGGGAAATAATTAATACGTAATATAGTATGGCAGTGGTCCTATAGTTGAAGGAAAACTAATTACTCAGTTTAATATGTCTTATAAACACTGCCCGGATTTTGTATGATGAAGAATATGTATATTCTCATGAATATTCTGCATGACATTACAGTTTTAGCCTAGATGACGAATTAATAAAATACATATTCATAGAATATTTAAAACAGGTGTCGACTTCAGCTACACCTATTTCCCTGAACACGCACGCGGGTTAAGCATCGCGATGCTATATAATGAATCATACGACGCTTTTGCACCACTGTACATATTTACTATGAATCAGCTACTACTTTGTTTTAAATTTGCGTGAAATAGGGACTCCCAAGATTTTCAGATACCTATTTATATAACAGGATTTATGACGATTGAAAACTACCACGAAATTAATCAGTATTAACTAGTAGCAAGTAGTAACTAGTAACCAGTGGCTTTGATGTAACTCGCGGACAAGCATTTAAAGGAAAATATCTTTCACGTTTACAATATCAGTACTTTTAAACTAACTTCTAAAAACCAGGAAATCCAACGTTTGTTTTACCTACTTACTTTTAGTACTATCTACTTTATGTTTTCATCTTAAGTCCAATCAATGAAAAAGTTATAAAATCATCTGTGTGTACCGTGCAATGAGATAATATTATGCTGTTGTGTTGCTAAAGCAAGTCACGAAAGATTAGGTTTTTTTATACCAATAAACAAATCACAATAATAATTTAAAAATGTTAATAAGTCCTCAATAAAAATGGAAAAGTGTATCGTTAAAAATATAAAGTTAAAAATCAACTTTTTAAATCCCACAAATAGCAAGTAAAATAATTGTGGCTAAATTGGCAATTAAATGCAGTTTTATTTAAGCATTCTCAGCTCAAACACTATTTTAATTCCAATAATAATGTTCAGCGACGTACTTAGATACTTGACACAATTTCCGGACTTATAAAAGTTGCCAGCCGTGAGTAATAGCCACGATTTATGTGGCCCGATGTGCGGTAGTGCGGTGGGACAAGTCGTCAGACCTCATTAGGACTTATCAATGAACGGATTCATGTTTTTTTCTGAGAGGAGCACAAAATACAGACTAGCGAGAAATCCGTAAGTGTTAGACAAGAAACTTGTAGTATATAATATCGATTATATTAAATCATAGTCTAAGCTCAGCCTTTCTTTGAGCATGACGTGAAAATAAGGAGACTTATGTAATAAGACGTATAAATAATACAATAAATAATAAACGATAATTACCACTTACTTATCAAATAAAATCAAAAAAATAACTATAACTTACATTCTAAATTATGTAGATGTCTCACGTGGCCGTCGGTCTGGAATAACAGCATGTTTCCAAATTTTTGTATATTTAAACGTTTTTCGAATTCAACGCAGACGTGGCCAGCCAGCAAGAGTTAATATTATAATCAACGAATAAACTAAAGAGTTAAACTCTTTAGTTTATTCGTTGATTATAATAAAAATATTTTATATTTAAGTTTATCGTCGATGACATAAGATGATGATGTTACAAAGAAGTGCTACAGCTTCGCCATTATTAACTGTAATAATAAAACAGCTACCGTACTAAATTTTATTGCCATAATGAATTTTCTGCGGAATTAATGTGACTAATAAATTATAGCTCGGCTTACTGTCATATCAAATAAACAGTTACGATTTGTCTCATAGACGCCGTAATCTGAACCTGGCATAAAGTTTCTTACTACTCCCCTAACGAATTTCAGCAATTTCTTCATTAACTTGGCGATGCGATACTGCTCCTATAATTTATGCCAAAAATTGTATATATTTTTTTCTATAACCTTACCATTTTGGTCTCAGTAAGTAGATTAAAAAGTGCAAACTAATTTAAAATAGCAACACTCTTAATAATTATAGAAAGGCTATAGAAAATGTCATGTTCAATTTCTTATCCATATGGAAATAAAACTACTTATGCTATCCATTACACATATTCTTACAGAAAAGAGAATCGGCCTAGTGAGGAGACCGCGTTTTTAGGTAGGAGCAGTAGCCCTGGCCAACACATCTACGCTAGTGCCCAGTACACATTGGCCACTAGCGTAGATGTGTTGGTCAGTATACAAGAGCACCCTCGGTTCCGTTACTCTAATAAACAAGTTATGCGGATGACCGACGCGACTGGCGGGACCTTTTGACGAACCCATGCGACGCATGAATCATCTTACTTTTCAATCAGATAATCAACCTGAACTGTCCTTGGAAGTAAAATTTCGAACCCACGACTTTTGAGACAGGAGATTCTCAAAACCACCGTACCACAAAAGCGTTATAAAAAAAACCCGCACAATGCACAATGCGCATATTTAGTCCCAGACTTATTGACCTGACAATTTCTGGACTAGGTCAACTATGTTTCGAGAACTCCGTATGAGCACTGATAATTTTAAACTGAGGACATTTAAACTCAAGAGGGACAAGTCCAAGCCTACCGTAGTTTTTTGAATAAATGCGCTTTGAAAAATCTATACTAATATTAAAAATAGGAAAGTTCTTCCTTTACGCCCAGAATAACAAAAACGTGAGTTAATACATATTATAATTGTAAGTCAAATCACTGGCGTATATTTCAAAACGAATCAACAGTTTGGTGTCTGCTGTACGACTGACGTCATGAGCACTAGGTTGCAGACTGGGTAAGATTTCGGAACCTGCCCTCGTTATCAAAAGAAAATTTTTACTCTTTATGTAATTTGTCGGGGAACTACAGACCTATAATGTAATGTAATACGCTAAGGACAAATTGAATCATTCGCTCGCTAATGTCTTAATGCCCTCCATCCGTAAATTGCGAGGAAGGCCGCATTATTGCGTCGCCTTAGATGAGTTTCCTTATACATTTTTCATTGCCCCCCAAGAAGACAGCCCCGAAATGGAACAGAATATTTAAAGACAGCCTTAAAATTATTACTGTCGCAATTATCTCAGACGTCCTTTACCTAACTAAGATTACAATATTAATGTTGACCGTTGCTCGTTATTATCTTCAATGTTCTCTGGGATAACCTTTATTTTGAGAATGATTTTTTTTTAATTTTATGAAGGTCGTTGGCTTTTGCCCGCGGCTTCGCTCGCGTGGAATTTAAAAATCACCAATTTATATATTTCTTGTGTATGTTTGTTTGTCACTAAACTCCTCTGTAACGACTGGACTGAATTTTGTGTGTATTTTTAGGGGATTTGAAAATGGTTTAGATTCACAAACTAATACCGGCAAGACAAATTCTGTCGCGTGCGCTAGTATCATTGTAAGCTCTTTTAGAAACATGATGTTTTTCCAAGTCCAAAAAATAAAAAAAAAAGGCCAAATTGACTACGTAGTACGTACATTGACCGCGAGAGGCGCTATAAATTTTTGCCATACGAAAAATTTACGTAGTTGCTATCGAGTATCGTTAAATACTTCTGCTTCAAGCTGATGGTCGAACTGTCTCACTGAGTCTGTCTTACTCGCGCGTATAGGTATAGACCCACACGCACGAGTAAGGTCGATTGTTGACCGAAACCGTCAACTGGGAACGAGAGTATCGCGACCGAATACAATGCAACTTTATAACGTAGACTACGGGTTTCATTTTCCTCTACGCCTTTAATGACGGCGACGACATTGACGATAGGGCAATGTCGCAAAAAATGAATCTTATTGCCTAGATCTTAAAGTTGCATTTTATAGGGCCAAAATAATCTCGTTCTGGTTTGACGGTTTTGGTGGACAAACAGCGTAGGACAGGCCTGGTATTACGTTCAAAAGTTTTTACCTTTATCGACAAAATATTTATACAATTTAATTTAGAAAGTTGATACCTAATAGGTGTTTTAGTACAAAAGCGATATTCCGTTTTATTACTCTGCGAAATATTTTCTAACAGGGTGTTAATAATAGGATGAAAGAGAACGGATAAAAGAAAATTCTTCATCATTATAAGCGAAAATGATCGGATGTAATTCAATAGTCCTTTTGTGAGTGAATTCCTGAAGCGCGGTTAGCTTGGTAGATTATTTGTGGATAATGTCTATTTTTTGGCTGCGATGCGTACAACGCAAATAACATTTACTACCTTTACGCGAATCACATTTATTTCTATACATTTTTTGCTAACCCTTTATTCTATAATTACTTAAGAAGACTACTTTTCCAATAAATTAAATCTTATTATAAAGGGTGGTTTACATATTCACAATTTCTCATTTATTAGCTCACGCTTATTAATAAAAAAGGAAAAATTTGTATTTTTGCATATCTTTTAGTCCAGTCTTTTTGCATCTATACATATAATAAAACTGTAGAAATAAAAATTAATGTACAATTAAAGTTTTAAAAAAAATAATAAGCGGGGGGTCTATCTACGTCGATATAGAAGGCCAAAATGATGTTAGTTTTTTTGTCTGTCTGTCTTTCTGCATGTTTGTTCTAGTATCACTACAGTACTACAGTAGTAAAACTACTGATCCGATTTAAATGGTTTTCACAGTTGTATTTGTCTTCTTTCAACATAACATCTGGGGTATAAAATTTTTTTCCCCCACCCCTCTAAGGGGAAAAAGAGAAGGTAAGAGTTTTTATCACACTTTTCTTCAACACGAAAACTATTGATTCGTTTTTATTGCGGTTTTTGCAGATGCATTTGTCTTCTTCCAACTTAAAATCTGGTGCATAATTTCCTTCTAACCATACTTCCTGACAATTTTTGGAAATTGGTTTGTGCGTTCAGGAGGATGTTCGTCAGGAAGGAAAACCTGACTTATTTTTATATAGTATATAAAATGGGACTCCTGTGCTATAATATATTAATATATATAATAGAACAAGCGGACCCGATAGACGTAGTCCTGCCCGTCCTGGTTTGTGAACATACATAATTCTCATATCATCTTAAATGCCGACAGAAAATTTTGTCAAAATCGTCCTGTCCGCGGACGAAGTCTTGGGCAAAAGCTAGTTATGAATAAATTTAAAAAGTGTCGATCCAACGAGTAACATAAGCTATAATAAATCTATAAAATTGGTCAAGTGCTAGTTGGACTCACTTACGAAGGATTCCGTATACAGGTAGAGTATTATTTGACTTAGAATATAGAATACTTTTTATTTCTTTTACCGACTTCCCATGGGATAAATTATTTCCATGCGGAGAAAGCCACGGGATAAATAGTATTATTAATATAAGTACTAACAGAATTCTACAAAGGAGATCAGGGATTTTTTTTCATAGTTTATAGTACATACACGCTTTTATTATGTCATTATCACTAATCACAGTATTAATAAACTAAAAATGGCGACATTTCTCTAAAAAATATAATTTTCTTATAACTTTTATAGGCGCTCTATGTAAGAGCGCCTATGAAAGTTCAACGGGAAAGAATTTATGATAGCATGTCAATAAGCATGATATTTAGCATACAAATACGAAACTATATAATACCTTTGCTATATTTTGCTTCTTAAACTGAGATACATTTCTTAAGCGGCGGGCCTGGGGTCATTCTGACGTACGTTTTTAATATTTCCTACTTTTCACGTTTTTAATTTTACGAGGACTAATAGGATTTACGCAAAATACTGATGGTATTGTGTAACAGTCTACGTTTTTAGGTTACGGTGTTGCTAACGAATTTCTCTTCGATCTCTTAACACAAAAGTTTTATAAGCCGGTGAGAGGATCTCGTAACAAAAGCGATAGACGGCGCGTAAATATAATAATATCCATGTTAAAATATGATTGTATACAATTTAGGTCACGAATATATCTTGTACTTTTTATAAGGAGACAGGCGAACAGACGTATCACCATAGAATGGATCTGCCACCCATGAAAGCTTTTAACATCAGAAGCGTTGCGAGTGTATTGTCGGCCTATAAATTAAGGCTACGGGAGTAGGGAAAGGTAATAGGGATTGGAAATGAGGTGAAGTTGGGCCTACGATAAACTCACTAGACGAACCACACGCAACTCTTTTTCACGCCAGTTTTCTCTGGGGTCATGATATTTCTCCGGTCGAGCCGGCCCATTCAAACCGAAGCCTGACTTCTAAGGCGAACGTTTCGCTTATATCGACTCAGTAATAAACTTGACATACATACATGCAGTTTCTACTGAACACTGAATTAAACAGCCACTGGAATGGAATCTTATATATAACAGTGCATTACAGTATCAATTTACATTTTTCCAGTAATAATCCAACACTAAACTCGATCAGTGGGTTGGAATCATGTAAGCCCTCTTTGATGGTTAAACTTGAGATGGTGGGTATTAATCCAGTTATTGAGTTTTGAAGTGAATTTGGTGTAGTGTTGCTACAAAGGAAGGTAAAATTCCTGTTAAAATTTATACCTATCTCGGTCCTGGCTTCTATGCAGTATTAGCCTTCTTGTTTTACATTTTACTTGGAAAATGTTAACGTTACATAGAAAAGCCAGTAAAGTTTTATTAACTTAACAATAGTTTTACCCGTACTTTTGTATTCAGAAGACTGTGAATTTTCAGGAATTTCCTGTTAATTTCACGAATTAACTATTCAAGTTTCTCCGCTATAGTCTATAGTGGAAGTAATAGTGACAGTGTATATAATCAAGGTCTTTTTTTATTTGTAGTAAAATACATAGATTAAATTTCGATTTCCATTAGATTTTGACCAGATAAACTCTTTAAAAGTAAGCTACTGTCTCGCTAGCTAATCGATAAGACCCATTAAAACTTACTAGAGGTCACCCACTGGTCGAAATTCGGTCATAAAATATATTTAAATCGATCGTGTATAAACAAATTTACTATCTATTCAATTTGGCAAAAAGGTCTCGCTACCAGGACATTAAATTGTATTTAAAAAAAACACAGACGCCAACCATAAACAATAGAATATTTCGTGTATTATCCTGACATGTCAAAATATTGTTGTTGCGTGCGAAGCGTTTTATTTTAAAAAATATATGTAAGATAAAAGTATATTCTAAATAATATTGGTAGAACCTGGTACTTCTTCTTCTCCATGTTCTTACTAGTACGAATATTATAAATGGGAAAGTGTGTATGACTGTTTGTCCTTCCTTCACGCTCTAACGACGCAGCCAATTGATTTGATTTTCGGCACAGACTTAGTTGAAAGTATGAAGAGTAACATTGGCTACTTTTGGTCTTAAAAACATAACTTTTTGAAACAATTGTATATAATTAGATAAAATATAATTGGGAGAAATTTCATGCCTTTACCTTTACGCGTCTTTCGTAAAAAGGAGTACAACATTTTTCGTCTGCGTAATAATATATGGATTTATTACTAGTTTCGCTCAAGTTAAAATTGTTTATCCCAAGGTGGAATTTATACGAAAAAAGTATTATATACTTTAAGTCAACTAGTACCTGTAAACCAAATTTTATGAAAGTTCAACGGTTTCAGCTTATAAGACTTATGAGACAATTTTTTTTACTGGGCAAAAGCGGCGCCAGATTAACAGCGCAAATCGCATTTAATAACTTACGTAACGTATTCAGCAAATTTCATGAAGTAACGTTTTCATCGTATCCCTGTTTTATTCATAAGGACATTGCATCAAACTCAGGCGCATTCCTTAGATATGGAGACAGCCGTCATAAATCGAAACATCGTATAAAAGCATGTTTATTTCCAAATTTAGTGCCCCATTTGCCGTAGGTAACGGGGACATGTGCTGCATAAATGTTTTTGTACCAGTCACCAGTTCGCGAGCCGGAGTGAATTTCAAATGACGTGAGGGTTTTCTTTGAGTTTCAAACGGCTTTTTAAATTTCACTCCATTTTCTCGAAACAGCACATTCGAAATGCACACGGACGTAATGCATAAATTATGTTTGAACCACTCCAAAACCATGCATCGGACGTGTTAATATAAATTTTAATATCCGAAATTCTTCGAACGGCAAACAAAGACCACAGAATAAAACGTGTATGTAGTTCAAAATATTAAGTGGAAGTTCCTTTGTTATAGCTGAATAAGTAGAAAATATTTTTTCAACAGTATTTTTCTGCCATATCTCTACGATTTCTCAATTGAAATATAACATATTTGTTTCATGAAACTGTTTACTTTTTTTATTTTTTTTATTTTTATTTCATTTAACCTTTCTTTTGTTGTGATTTTTATATTTTTACGTAAATACATCCATCCATACATTAATACAGCTTAATGATACTCGACGTTAGAGAGTGTCCGCACTGCAAATTTTAACTACGCAGATTTTTCCGTTAGTTCTGTAACACATTAAATCTCATGAGAGTATAAAAAGTAAAAATTATGTAAAAAAATCGGCATACTTAAGACCCGCGTGTTACAAATTACAATATGCAGTGCAAACGGTCTCTTATATGATGCGAAGTAAATTCCAAAGCGTTTGTGGTTCCGTGGCGGAGGCCCCGGGGTTTTGCGAAAATAATGTATGCTTCATTAAGCTACCTTCGCGTAGCTTAATAGCGCAAATTAATGTAATCAGCAGTAAGAATTCATTACCTCAACTAGCTCAACTAATTGAGGTTTTTCAGTTCCATTCTATGTTTACTCCTGTGTAAACTACAATTTAGTTACAAAAACGCTAACCCAACCAAACTTTAACTAACAAAGCGAGTAACTAAAAAGATCTAGTTTTTGTTTATCCTACTGAAAATATAATATTTAACAGTAAGGGGTAAAAAGTTCTAAAATCCATGAAGTGTGTGTGTGTGCAATACACATTACATACAATACAGTAAAATCGACTTATGACAAGCGACGTGCGTATATATACGCTCGTCGCTTGTCATCAGTCGATTCTCGGCGAGATTGTACTTGTGCCGGGGTTGTACAAACAAGTCATTTGCTCGTTTGTATCGGCCCGTGTTTGCCGACTCATTAGTTCGCTTTCGACGCAGCCTTCGACGTTTGTATTGCGAATCGCTATTCATTCAATTAGATACGCGCATTATAGGGTGATAAGAGGAGAGGTGCTTTAGAGATTGTGTTGATATATTCTACATGTGACTTATAAGGATATGGATGTCATATTATACGCTGAAAATGTACAGGCGCTTCGCGCAGTGGCAGACGGCAGTGGAAATTGAATGTTGTCTAATAATTTTGAAATGTTATAATTTTAGCTGTTTAACATATCCCACTATAATGATATATCTACGGTATCCCCATGCTAAGTACCCGAAGGACTTGTGTCACAGGTAACAGACAACGGAAATATATTGAATACATTTATACAATACACACATTTAAGTTTTTTATTATTTAATACACATCCATGACCCAGGAACATTGAAAAACTTTTTGTTCCGTCGGTGGGATTCGAACCCGCAACCCCCGGCGTGAGCTACCAAGGAACTCAACCACTGCGCCACAGAGGTCGCCAAATTATATTACTGAAAACAGACACAAATTATATTATAGAAGAAGCGGATAACTAACATTTTAAAAACTGCCGGATTTTTGCGTAAACGGACGCCGTAGAACCGGAAAAAAATGTGAATTTGAAATATAGATAGACAAGCTAGAAATTGAAATTACAAGATTTATAAAAAATGTGGGAAAAAATGAATATTTACTCGAAGTTGTAAAATGTTAGTTATTCACTTCCTTCCACTTATGACTTAAAGTATGGACAATCGGTTACCAAAATTGTCTTATTTTTTGCTTTTAAAATATAATCAGCTTATCCGTTTAGAAGATTCAAATATCCCAAATACCTAGATTCTAGTCGAGGTCGTTATAATAATCAAAGTGTTTCCGAGTGGCTATGCGGGTTCCCGGATTTCAAAGCCCGCCGATAGTCAAAAGAGAAGGTTCTTTATTTGTGTAGATATTGAAGGGTAACGAATAACGATACGAAGCCTTTCGGCCTTTTACTCTTTCTTTATCGGCATGAATATTATTTGTTTCAGAGGAAAATGTAAATTTATGTTTTCACTACTAAGGGTTTAACGATTGATAAAGATTATTATCTTAGTATACAAAGTATAAATTCGTCGTGAATAAAAACAACCTTTCCAATAGAACTAAAGTATATACAAGTCTCAAGTGCCTTGTATACAATTAATATTTAGTCTCTTCATGGAATAAGTAAAAACTGGCCAAATGCGAGTTGGCCCTGCGCACGAGGGGTTCTGTAGACAGAAAAAAATTGAAGAAACGTGCTTCCAAAAGCTAAACAGCTTTAACGTCAAGTCTTAGTAATAGGGTCCCGGTTTTACCCTTTGGGTACGGAACCCTGAAAAGGAAAATATTTTTATAGATAGATAAAATTTTATAGAAAGATATACAGAAATAAGAGTTGTTGCATTATTGTTAAGAATTCCGAAGAGTTATTTTAAAAATAAAGTGTATTTAGTTACATATTTGAGCGCTTTTAAACTGGAGCATTTTTCGTGCTGTTTTCGCGTTATTACAGTTAGACATGCAACGGGCATGAATCACAAAGGAAAAGTACCCCGAATCCACTACCCTAACGCAATATTAAAAAGCTTCTTTCTCTTAAAAAAAGGTTATTCCTGAATTTAATTCAATTGTGATATCCTTTTATGTTTGTCTTTATCAATGGCATCATATGTTTTAATGGAACGGACTAGATCAATCGAATAGAAACTGCATAACTATCTATATATTAATACGCTAGCGGAAAACTTTTTACGAAAGAAGCGTAGATGTAAAAGCATTAAATTTCTCCCAGTAAATATGGAGGAGGAGCGTGGAATACCAATATTATTTTAAAATATGCTTTAGCCTTTTATAGTATCAAACGCAAAACAAAATTATTATTTATGGTGGGGTTAATAATTATGGTGGTATAAAAAACACATTTTTACCGTTTTTTGTGACGCAGTTTTATATTACCAGTTCAGCCGGCCTATTCGTGCAGAAATATGTTTTTTTCAAAACTAATATTTCTTAATATTAATACATATTACCACTTTATTTTCAGAATATTAATGTGGCTTGGCGTTAAAGTTTATGTATGCTCTATGAATTTATATATATGTAAAAAGCTCCAACGTTACTTATTTTAATTTCACGTATTTATTGTACAATAATGATACAATAAATAAAGATATACAACAATATTAATTCGGACTAAATATTTTTTAATGCCTTGTAATTTTTTAATGTTAAATCTTTCAGAGCAGCCCCTCTAGACAAGTGGCAAGTGATTATCATTTACGATAATCGCTTGGCGTGCTTTTTTATTGGATTGACATAGCCGAACTAAAAGTCACATGATCTGGTCGTAAGAAATCGTACTATTAGCGTAGCGCAAATTAGAACCGCTTCGAAATGTATGCCACTTGTCTAGGCCTGCAGGAGAGCTAGTGGCCGATTTGAATAATAGAATGTCTGTAGGGCTAGAATTTTTTATGATAATAAATAACAACATACTAAGCACATGTCTTGTCAAACCTTCGCCTGCCAAGTCCCCGCCTTGCAAATCTTCAATTAATTTATTTTTTAAATTGTCTAAAAACCTGAAAAAAACTTATTACTGTAAGCTTCAAATTCACTATTGTAAGCCTTATAGACGTTCCGTTACTCAAATCAGCCAGTAGCTCTGGGTCGATCAGATCTAATGCAATTCACAATCTACGTAAACTTTAACGCAAGTCATATTAAAATGTTGCTTTATAAACGTATGTAAGTGTAATATTGAACAAAGCAATATGTACCCAGCCGTCGCAACATACACACAAGTCTAAACGACAATAAATAACAACTTGTGCAGTTGGAGTTTATAAATTCCACGTGGGGAAGTTTCGTACTCGTAAGTCGTAACATATTGCACAAACCAACACGACAAGGTGCGTGGAACAAATAATAATTCTCTCATAGAATATTGTTTAAATTTACTTCTTAGTATTAACTTCGGTCTATTTTGTTTTCAAATTATGACGGCGATGAAAATTGCACTTTTCTTATGATATTTGGGGGGCAAGCGAGCAGACAGGTTACCTGAATGAAAGCAACTGCCGTCGCCGAGGGACGCTCGCGACATTGGAAGTGTCGCAAGTGCGTTGCCGGCCTTTAAAAGGGAATAGGGAAAGGGAATAGGGATAGGATAAAGGAAGTTAGGCCACCGGCAAACTCACTCACCGAACGAAACACAGCACAACGCCGTTTCACGCCAGTTTTTTGTGAGGCCGTGGTATCACTCCGATTGAGCCGGCGCATTCGTGCGGAAGCATGGCTTTTCCACGGCAGTGAGCATCCTTATTATGTACTTGAGATCGGAAAATGACTCATTGGTACACGCCTTTACCGGGGTGTGAACCTGCACCCTCTCGAGTGCGAACCAAATGTGAAGGCTTAACCACTGGACTATGGACGCTCTACTGAAGCACTGACTTAAGAACATAATCTTACATATTATTTTGTATTTTGTCATTATGTAACTGTTGAATAGAGAAACCTCCTCCTATTCGGAATTCGGCTTAAAAGACTACCTGTCGCATACAGTGACGAATTATAAATAATGAACTGTATTTATGATAAGATTTTAATTTATGTTCATATATTGTTGTTATTAAAAGTTGACGCACACAAACTTTATCTCGACTCAATCAATGACTACTTAATATAAGTTTCACTCTTATAATAGCCCCATGGAAAATAACTGGACGGTAGACAACACAATACCGAGTTACCGTGGCGCCCCGTAAGACGTGTATGTGAAATTGTTAAGACATTATTTTTAGCGCGGGCTGCACTCAGCTGGGCCACAATATACAAAACGTTCCAGTAACCCGACTAATAAGTGTTTTGAAATCGATAGGTTTCACAAAACATTATGTCATATTGGCTGGTAGAAGCTAAGACTCTGCGATGCTGAGTGTTTAATGTTTAAGAAAAAACATTTCTGAACAACGTATCTTCGGTGCCTACCACCGGTTGGGGAACTAACCCGGAGAGAATAACCTCTTAAAGAAACTCGCACATGATTTTACAAAAATATTAAAATAACAATATTATAATTATCATAATATTATTACAATATATATTATTTCGCAGCATGCTTTCAGCCTTGTCAATACCTATTAATTGTCAGTTTGTTTGAAGGCGGCGTACTGGTTCGTTATGTATATTGTGGGGTTAACGTCGGATTGAATCATAAAGCAACATTGACGTCAGTCTACCTACATAGTCTTTCATCTCCACGTAACACAATCTTTACGCGGCAACACTCAGGTGCGCCGTGCGTATTACATTTATTTTTGTAATAGCATATACCCGTGGCTTTGCGCGCGTGGAAAACATTTGTTAGAGAAGCATTTAACCAGTATACAAATTATCATGTAATGTAAGTTGATGTAACAAATACCCGATATGCATAAAAATTTCATTAATTTTAGCGCTAATAACCGATAATGCGTTCAAATAAAACAAATTAACGTAATAAAAATACACAGGGAAAATAATGAGCATTTTCTATGAAATCAGCTTCGGCATTCGAAATAAATTTCCTATAATGAATTTTTTTACTCGCGACTTCGTCCGCGAAAAGGACGACTTTGACAAAATTTTCCGTCGGCATTTAAGGGGATGTGAGAATTGTTTAGATTCACAAACCAAGACGGATAGTACTACGCCTATCGGATCTGCTAGTTCTATTATATACAGTATAATATTATAGCACAGGAGTCCCATTTCATATACTATATAAAAATAAGTCAGGTTTTCCTTCCTGACGAACATCCTCCTGAACGCACAAACCGATTTACAAAAATTACTAGGAAGTATCGTTAGAAGGAAATTATTCATCAGATTTTAAGTTGGAAGAAGACAAATACATCTGCGAAAACCGCATTAAAAACGAATCAGTAGTTTTCGTGTTGAAATAAAATTTTGATAGTAACTCTTACCCTCTCTTTTTATTCTTTGACGGGTGGGGGAATTTTTTTTACACCAAATGCTAAGTTGGTAGAAGACAAATGCAACTATGAAAAACACATTGAAATCGAATGAGTAGTTTTCGTGTTGAAGAAGTTTGATACAAACTTTTACCCCCTCTTTTGTATACCCCCATAGAGAGGTGGGGATTTTTGAATTTTGAAGCGGAAAACCGCACCCAAATCGGACCATTAGTTTTCGCGTGATGCTGGAACAAACATACAGACAGACAAAAAATCTAATTGTATTTTTGGCTTCTATATCAACGTAGAAAGACCCCCCGTTTATTATTTTTTGAATATATTTAACATAAAGAATTTTCATTTTTACAGTTTTATTATATGTATATCTTCTTTGTATGTCAGTCTATACCTCGTTATTTCATATACCTTAAGTATGTGCAAAGCTTAAACAGACGGATGGTTTTCTTTCATTTTCCTCATTGAACCTTATCCGCTACAAATAACGCACCTAAAAATAAAATGTAACTCTGCCGATTGTACCCAAAAAGAAAAAAAAAGAAAATAAAACATATCAGAATTTTCATCTATCTCTCGATTCAACCGTCGCTGTGCCATGAGTTTGAAGCGATAGTATTTGTCGATACGTACTCGATAGCGACTACATAAATTTATAGTATGGCAAAATTTTACAGCACCCCTAGCCGTCACATAAGTAACTAAAATTCCCATACTAAATTTACGTGTCGAGTATTGACAAATACTATTGCTTAAAACTCATGGCAGAGCTACCGTCTGCTATCAGACATATGAAATGTACTAAATAAATTTAAAAAGAAGTGCAACATATTTATCGCAAAGTTCAGAAAATTAATCATATGTCAATCCTAAATCTTAATACACAACTCCCATGAAATTTGTTCAGAGAAAAATTTAACTTGTTAACGCTTATACTACCTACATAATAAGAGCTAATTATACGAAACTCAATTGAACTTGTCGGAAAATATTTGCTTATATAAAATTATCATTTACGAAGAGAAAGTAAAAATACTGAAATATTATTTGTAGGTATTTCTAGAATCATAGTATTTTGCCTTTCAACTGTAACGTGCTGGTTACTTGGAAGAATAATTATATTATGTTGTGCTTAAAGTACAATCGGTAAATTAAAGCAAAAACTTTTTTTTAATCATATGCAATATTTGAGTGAGGTCATAAATAAACAAGTTAGTAAGTGAACACTAAACAGTAATTAAACAATTGTTGAAACTAGTGGACTAGTGTTGAAATGGTGCTTCAAAAGTTGTCAAGGTTTTTTGAAATTAGAAAATATAAATATTTAATAGACTACAATTAAGTACTAAAATAAAAGGTACAAAACTCCTTGAGAGACACTTGTTAATGTTGAAGTGGTACTTGCGTTCCCAGGAGGTCTAAAGTAGCAACATTTTAAAGTTTTAAAATATGAGTAAATATTGCGGACCTAAACTAGCCCACTGATATATTATTTCAATACAAAGCACAAGAACTGTACTTTGGAATGTAATAATTTTCAACTGTCAGAATGTGTAGTTTATTGTTTGTTGTAAATTAAACGTTTCTCGTTAGTTTTTGCAACAAGACATTCTCGCCTAACTTGGAGAAGCAATGCATCCAGACTAGCAACAAGAATTTTCTCTTATAAATTGCTCAGCACTAAAGCGCGGTATGAGAGCTCAAAGTGGCTCTCAAAATACTTAGAGGTTATGTCTGCAACAAAATTCTACATTCTCAGCGGTAAAGCGGTTACAGTTTAACTCCTCGGAAGTTATAAACACAAGTACGTGTACAAGTATGGAGAACAAATTATAAGAAAGTTAACCGTTTTTGTATCCACAACATTATGTATTATACTCAATAATACACAATGTTGTGGACACAAAAAACGGCGGACAAGAAGAAGTGATTTGAGATGGCCGCTTGTCATTTAAAAAAATGACAATTTATATGCCGCCAGCCACTGAGTGTTTCTTTTTTGCCTCAGTTCTCGCTATCCACACCTTCATTGCACCTATCAAATATAGAAATTCTTTTCACATCTGATATATTTTTACACACAGTTTATCGCGCGAAAAATGTATGATAAGTATTAAGTAACCTAAGAAATTTTAAACGGTATCTTCATTGTTTAAATATTTCAACAGTGGAATTATTGCAAACAGACAGAAAAAACACCCGTTTCCGCATTTATTAGGTCGAAAGAATGGATGGATGGATTTCCGAGAAATGAATCTCTCTCTCTTAGAATTTGGACGGTTCGGATTGCGAGCCGCTGTCGACCTTGACAAATTACTTCGTATTCCTCCTAGAACATCTTTGCTAATATTATAAATGAGAAAGTTATTTTCTGTACCACCTGCAGTGACTGAAACCGAAAACGAAATGTAATTATTTTCAGTATCTTCATCACTATGAAGAAACTGAAAATTAATTACATTTCTACTACTGTCGTGAAATCTTTTGGTCTATTTCATTACACAATTCCGTTACCCATTCTTTCGTATATTGGTCGTATAGCATTAAATGGGGTTGCGAAAGAAATTCGATACGTTTCCGAAAGCATTTCGCTGTTTTCGATAAGCGGCATGAAGCGATTATCTGAATATCTGACTGATAGCACTTACCCAGTACACATCACGCTTATGCCCGGGATACACTGGGCCAGTTCTTAAAGCCAGCAATCTAGTGTCAAAGAGCTGTCAAGCTAGTATTTCTAGCTCCGTGTAGACAAAACTAGCTTAATTTCTAAGATAGTAATCTGAGTAAATTTGTTGACAAGCCAGTACCAACTAGCCAAGACAATCGAAAAGAAAATTAGCTCTCTATCCTGACTAGAAAAACTGGCCTCGAGTATCCTGATCCCCGGGCATAGCACGATGCAAATAATATTTTCTAGCACTTGTATACCATTCATATACTAGACCACCATAATCGGAATAAAACTGATTTTGAATATTTTTAGGGCAACAACTGCGCGAGTTTTATTGTGGTATTATGAAAAAAATATTATTTTAGGCTATTTCTCCTTTGCAGAACATGGAAACTTTCAAGGTTTTTAGAAGCTTTTGGTTTAAATTTGTAGCCATGCTTCTGAAAACCAGGACATATGTTTTCTCACCTCATATTTTATACCGTAGAGATACATAATCACTGAAAGTAAACGAAAACACACTAACACATTTTAATTTGTGTTGCATAGTTGTAAATATTTATTCATTTATTTAACAGACTCGCCAACAGAGCAGAATTTTTCACAGTTTTAAATTATTATTGTATTAAAAATAGACCAAATAACTTTTATTATTAGATTAACGGATTATTCCAGAATCGGTCCCAGCATATACTAAGTCAAAGGACTTATTATATTTATAGAAATATTGAGGTACATAGGAAGCTGAGCCCTGTCAAATACGCAAAATCCGAGGAGAGCGGAAATCGCAAACAGTAAAAGTTAAGGCATCGCGGAGCATGAAAATTTTAAGGGAATTTATCTCCTTGTGGCTATATACCCTGACCTAATTTAGCCTAAGTAAACGCAGGGCAGAGGGCTTTCGTAATAATTAATTATTTAATATGTACATACTTGCTCGAGAAATTCATAACTGCTAAGTCAATTTCTAGAGTTTAGATATGGTAAACTAGATTTTGCCTGCGGCTTCGCTCGCGTGGAATTAGAACATTTATAACAATTCGAGTTTTTAAAAAACGGGATGTCCTTTTAAAACCATAAAGTAGGCTATGTCACTCTGCATCCTTTCAACTAAGTCTTTGCCAAAAATTAAGTCAATTGGTTCCTTTGTTAGGGCGTGAAGAAAGGACAAACAAATAAAAACACTTTCTCATTTATAATATTAGTAAGAGTTATAGATACAGCTTACAGGAATACAGACAGAGTTTACGGGAAATTCCTCCTGTTACAAATAAGAAATATTATGCTCTTAATACCATTAAAGTGTGAATATGACATGGCAAATCACGTGATGAAGGTATCGTTATTATTTTGTTAAAATGTAATTCTGTTTAATATAAATCTCCATTTAAAAATGTGAGCTAACTATGCCGCGCCGCAGCATAGTAGAATATTACAACTTTTTTAGGTATAATGAGTCACGAGTGAGTTAAAAAGTAGTCACACTCCACTACTCAAAACCGAGATGAAACCCGGCTCCTTAACAGAGCCTCGGCCCGCCCCGACATCGGCCCAGCCCGGCACGCTCCTTCAAAGTGTGCACGTACCTTTACGAGGTACGTTTTAAAAGAAAAAGTATTTCAAAAGAAGATAAATAATATGTAAACACAAACATTGTCTGCTCGAGTTTCGAGACTCCATGTTGGGAGGTTAAGCAAATAGAGAATAAGATGGCAATCAAACGGGTTTACTTAACGTTTACTCGATTGGATAATCGAACTTTACAAATACCAATCAAGACTGCTGCGTTTAGAATTTTGAAACCGATTCAAGTTTTGAACAGCAATATAATAATAATATCATTAAGAAAATGTATGTAGGTGGATGTAGGGGGTGGCAAACTATTTGAAAATGATCGGTAAATGAAGATTTAAACAGTGATTTTAAAAATATTCAAAATGAAAAAGAAAGATCTTAGATAACCTAGAAACCTAGATAATAAAGTAGGAAGCATGTAATATATAATATTATTCCCTTCATCCTTACGTCTTCTGAGGACGGTTTGCGCTAATCTATAGTAAAGTTTCGTGTATACGAGGGTAAGTAAAATAACTTCATATTTAATCCTGGGTTAACTTTAATCTAGACTGTTGCAAATGGACCACAATTATTAATTTTAATAATGCGTGGGTAGTTAATACATAATAACCACTGAGATTCCTCTTTTATCAGAGTTTCCTTGTAAAAATGAAACAATGAGACAAAAATAACATCCCTCATTTCAAACAATTTTACGATCTCACTATTCAAGAAACTCGTTATTATGCCTTAAAAACTTTTATTTTACTTTCTATTAAATATGTAAGTAGACATTTTTTATTCTTAAAATATTTCTCATCCCCACAGACGCAATAAAAATAAGTGAAGTAGAAAATTATTCGAGAAAAGCGACCGCCAGTTATTTCAGTACACAAAACACGCCACAAGACTGTAATGTGTTTATTGAGTTGCTCGTTATTTATTACCCTCTCCCAGATCTAATACTATTACAACTATTATTTATTCACTCTTTTAAGTGATAAACTCATATATTATGTACTGACTTTCGATATTGTCGAAATAAAGAGGCTCCTGAGACTTATATATCCATGTGATATAACTTTACTTGTTTCTATTCAAGATTAGCTTTTGCTCGCGACTTCGTCCGCGGAAAGGACGACTTTGACAAAATTTTCTGTCGGCATTCAAGGGGATGTGAGAATTGTTTAGATTCACTAACCAAGACGGACAGGACTACGTCTATCGGGTCCGCTAGTTCTATTATATATAGTATTTGCACGCGACTTCGTCCGCAGAAAGGACGACTTTGACAAAATTTTCTGTCGGCATTAAAGGGGATGTGAGAATTGTTTAGAGGACAGAGCACAGGAGTCCCATTTTATCTACTATATAAAAATAAGTCGCGGGTTTTCCTTCCTGACGAACTCCCTCCTGAACAAATAGATATACAAAAATTACCAGGAAGTATGGTTAGAAGAAAATTGTGCATCAGATTTTAAGTTGGAAGAAAACAAATACATCTGCGAAAACCGCATTAAAAACGAATCAGTAGTTTTCGTGTTGAAGAAAAGTTTGATAGAAACTCTTACTCTTTTTGATGGCTTTACACATACAAACTCTTACCCTCTCATTTGTCCCCTCAGAAGGGTAGAGCAATTTTTTTTGCATCAGATGTTATGTTGAAAGAAGCCAAATACATTTGCGAAAACCGCATCCAAATCGAATCGGTAGTTTTCATGTTAAAGAAGAAATTTGATACAAACTCTTACCCGCTCTTTTGTCCCCTTAGAGGGGTGGAAAAAAAAATATGCACCAAATGTTATATTTAAAGAAGACAAATACAACTGTGGAAGCCGCATTCAAATCGAATCAGAGGTTCTCGTGTTAGAGAAGAAATTTGATACAAACTCTTACCCGCTATTTTGTCCCCTTAGAGGGGTGGGAAAAAAAATTTTATGCACCAAATGTTATATTGAAAGAAGACAAATACAACTGTGGAAGCCGCATTCAAATCGAATCAGTAGTTTTCGTGTTAAAGAAGAAGTTTGATACAAACTCTTACCCCCTCTTTTGTCCCTTTATGGGGGTGGAGAGAATGTTTTTTTACACTAGATATTATGTTGGAAGAAGACAAATACATCTGCGAAAACCGCATTTAAATCGATTCTGTAGTTTTCATTCAGATGTTACGGGCATCACCTAGTTCGTAATACTATCATACAAATTTATTTTAAAGTCGTTGTTTTAAACAGTAAATAATAAATTGTCTTCTTTAACTTGCAAGTGCCGTAGCCTACTTACGCTACATTCTTTCCTGAAGAGTGAAGACTGAATAAAAGCTGGAAGCTGCTTTTGTTTTAACAGAGCTTAGTTTACCATAGCTAAAACTGTTGTTTGATATAAAGCCTTAACAACATAAATACAACGAGTTAGCTAAAAATTTACGCTAAATTTCCACGTCATCGATTCTAGCACTCGTTTATTAAAATTCATTGCTCGCGGCTGCGTCCGCGTGAAACTTTACAAATTATCCTGTTCTACAAAATTTTTATATTACTGCTCGTGTCCCTTTGTTTGTAGTGTGATATTATATAGCTCATAGCTTTCCTAAAAAATAGACGAATCGACACAAAATATTTTTTTTTTGTTTCGGACAGTAGTTCAAACAAAGAAACTCAAAAGTATATATTAAAATAAAATACTGAATAGGCTACAAGTTTAACAAAGTTTCATTGTGTCTCTTGAATTAATTCCGTATATTTACATTATAGCAATATAAAATTGTGTAGGAGTTATGGCGAAACTCATTTACAATCTAAACGCATTGTATTACAAAAGTTTGGCGTCTGTAATAATACCGCCGTGTCGGTCGCTGAGAAAAACAGACCACATCGAGACCGAATGTAAACTAAAGGAGTGAGCAAACTATGCCGCGCTGCAGCCGGGTCTCAGCGGAAAAATCCGCCTCTCGTGCGGCTTGCTCGTAAATATGCTCGTATCGCACACTTTGACGGAGCGTGCCGGACCTCAGCGGGGTTTAGTAGTTAGTCCAAAATCTTCTAGTATAATAAATAATATATTAGGAAATATAGTAGGAAACTGATGTTATATAATGAAATATAAAAAAACATTTTAAAAAGATAATGAAGGCAATTTACGTACACATTGATAAATAAAGGAAAATTGTTGATAGAGGCCAAAATACAGATTCTAGTAGAAATAGTAGAATCAATGTTTTTAATAAAATTTTTGACAACAGACAGATTTTGAGTACGACAGTGTGATTTCACTGTCGTACTCAAAATCCGTTAATCCGATGAGACCGGGCCCGACAAAAGTGTGCCATAGCGCATTTTGTGTTGCGCTAAGCCCCGGCGCGGCACGCCCCATTAAAGTGTGCGCTTACCTTTAATATTAAACATCTGTTGACTTTTTATATTGCAAGTAAAATACAGCTAACTAATATCCCAAAAACTGAAAAACTTGAGTTTTCTTTTGGTTCATCAAAGAAGTTATTAGAATCTGATTTTGATCAGCATACAAAAAAGCTATCTTAACCAATATCATAAATAATATATTGTAAACTTTACACACATACATTATTTTATTAATTTAACTTTATACGTATGTTATACAACTAGGTATTTATAACACTACCATAGATCTTAATCAGGTCTTAACGCAGGTGAAATCACCAAATTCCCAGTATTTATTTCATTTTTCAACAACAGCTTTTAAACCATATCCTTTACACCAGACTAAAGCTAACGGCGAGTTGAGTGTATGGCCCTCTATTGACGATTTTTCGCGACAAGATAAATTAACACTTTAACCTTTGTGTATAATTTACATGAAGACTACACTGGCGGCCAGAGCGCTAGCTTGATGCCTTGAGCCTCGTGTGAATAGTTTTTTACGTGACTTCATATAATTTAAGAAACAGTTAACGGATAATATTATAAATCAATATTGAGCTTACAACTTTATTTTTTATAAAAAATAATTTAAAATTTAAAAAGTAATTTAGTCACAAAAGTCCGGAGTTAGAATTTTACTGTCGTTTGAGCTAAAATTATTAGAATATACTTTTATTTAAAGTATTTTAAAATAAAATTTATTTGACAATTGTTTACCAATCTTACAGTAAACTACCTCGAGCCACTTATGCGTTTTATGTCTATTAGCTTTTTTTATTACAATTTATTCGAGTTGTCTGTAGACGTTATGACTATATCCTTTTTCTGACACTTTTATTAGTCCATAACGCTGTGGACTTTGTTTTTACTTATTTCCTATGTAACAGTATTTGTGAGAGCTATTTATATAATGGTTTAACTTATAACTAAAATATTACAGTTTCTTATAACTGGACTAACATTAACTTATTACATATTTTATTTTTTTTGCCGAACTCTGAGGATCTCGACTACTTCTTACCTAGTTCCTCTCAAATAATCGAGGACTTGGTAGTTTCTATACTTAATGACAATTTTGGTATTGTAGTATTTATGTGCTCGGTTGTCGCCTCCATAGATCCTTTTATATTTTTTTATAAATGTCTATTAGCTTATATGTAAATATGTAATACCAAATATTACATATTTACATGAAGTGAATATAATGTCAATGTAAACATGAACATGAAGTGAATCGCAGGTCATAAATTCTGGTACGCGTACTAAACGCAATAATAGACGTTATTACCATTATATTGAGTATAAATATTTAGCCGAGGCGTGCGTTTTCTTTCCGGTGGATTTCATAGTTACATTTGGGATCGTAAAATAAATCTTGTTCATCGTGATGCGATGTAAAACCCGAAATAACTTAAAATTACACTGCTCGCTCCCGTGCCTACGTTACGAACTCTCGATATCGATTATTACTCTTTATTCTGTTAATATTCCTATTAACTACTAGAGTCAGACTGAGAGTTTTGATTTCGGCTTCGGTGATCTTCGAAAATAATGAACGAGTTTTTGCGAGCGTCATCCAGTTTAGTTTTATGAATTAATATGCTATTAGCAATAATTTTCTTTTAAATCTTGCTCCGAAATAAAACGAGATAGTTTCCATTTTGGGACATTTTAATATCTTACAAAAAAAACTATATTTTAAAATATATAAATAATACATTCTTTGGGATATAGTACTAAATAATATATTTCATATATGATATTGACTGTACTGTAAATTTGTGACGCTGACAACCCTAAGATTGTTTTTTAAAAAATTCAAATGTACCTACACACCTGATGATGATTTAATCAAAACCGGTCGTATAAAAGAAAATTATTGTAAATTATAATTAATTAAGTAGAATAAGAGGTTTTACTGTAAAACAGTACTGTAAGAAAACAAGTTTTATTACTGTAATATATTTCAGCTTGGACACACATTATTAAAAATATACTTGGACCAACCTTGAGAAAAGTATAATATTTGAAAAAATTCAAGCCTTTAATTTCGACTTGTAGGGAAATTGGAATAATCACCGTCGGTTTCGGCTTCGGCCTAACGACCTCCGGCCGAACACTGATAACTACACATCCCGGCAAATGTAACGAAACACCCCGGGAAATTTATTCAACATTAATGGGAATACACAAAGGGAGGGATATTTTTACACGAAATATTATTGTACAATTATTTTCCTTCATTAATTATCTCGGGTTTTCCTATTTGTGTATGCTGCACTCTTTTGTGTTAGTACAATCAACTTTCCTACTATTTGTCTCCTTTATAATACCAATCAAAGGATGGTACTGAAATTTAATTTAAAACTTAACGTAAGGTAAAAGGCAAATTAATTTGTTTATAAATCAGAAATATAATAATAATATCTATGGACGCTTCACACCACATCAGTCTGGCCCCATGCTAAGTACCCGAGGGACTTGTGTTACAGGTACCAGACAACGGAAACATATTTAATACTTTTATACGATACTCATATTTACAATTTTTAATTTATGATACGCATCCAAGACCCAGGAACATTGAAAAACTTTTTGCTCCGTCGGCGGGATTCGAACTCGCGACCCCCGGCTTAAGATACCAACGCGCTTACCAACTGAGACACAGAGGTCGTGAAATATATAATATAGATATATAATATTTTTAAGGTGACACAAACTAATCGGCAACAAAAATTACTACCTAACAAGTGATTTATCAAAATTAAGACAGAAAATGAAGTGTTATTACTTATTAACGGCGTAACAAAGTTTACTACGGCTATTAGCACAGAGATTTATTACCGAGCAACTTGAAATGTGACGTACTCCAGCAAACTTCGAGATGACGTCAGACGATCGACCTGACAGAAACATAAAAAGTCAAATAATTCTGAGTTCGATAACTTTTGGCAAACAATTTAATAAAGAGTTCTTTGGCCTCCATTTCGAGGCTTATTTTTTAGAATGGTTTTATATTTATTAATTGTTTTGCGTTTTGTGGATCAAAATTTACATCGTCTTACAACTCGTAGTAACTGATATCTATAAAAACAAAATATAAATTGCTTTAATTTTAAAACAGAAATTTAATATTTTAATTCCAAATATTCATGTCAAAAAAAATTGCTGGAAACTTTAAAAAAATTTGGTGAAGTGTACATTTTCTGTAAGTTTCTTGATATAACCGAAGTGAACTTTTCAAAGCCTTGACTTAAATGACCTTTATCTCCAGAGACATCGAGATGAGACATGACGTAACATTGACGTTACATCTCTATCTCCGACCATGTATTAAAAGCCACAACACATTTCTATTCAGACTTTAGGTAACAATTTTCCATTCATACATCATTCACAAACATTTCTACTGAAATGAAAACACTAACATTACTACAAGCAAAACATAATATTCGCTTTGTATAGATTACGCAATTTAACTATGGTTTAATCTAATAAAAAGATTTTAAGATATAATGTATGGAGGTTTTGTCAGCCATGTAATAATTACAGTTATCAATATTCGTCTATCAGAGTGGTAGTTACGATCTCTGCTAATTTCTTATAAATAATCTGTGCTCATTTAATTTGTGCATTTGTAATGCTTATTCTATGTTTGTGTAGAGCCGCTACGCGCCCGCTACGAGAGTCTACAGTGCTACGCCGTAGGCTACGCTGGCTCTTTTGGGCCCGACTGCAAAAAAGGAAGAGTATGAACGAGAACGAGAAAAAGATAACGTTATTGGCGTGTATTATTTTACTAGCTTTTGCCCGCGACTTCGTACGCAGACAGGACGATTTTGACGAAGTTTTCTGTCGGCATTCAAGGGGAT
>JAOTAV010010478.1:0-27297 GCA_026546445.1 Cyclargus thomasi | reverse complement strand
CAGTAACCACTGTATAACTGGTCGCTCGGTAACTTAAGTTGTTAAGTTGTTGGTCAACGTGGAGAAACTATATGACATGAAACAAGCGGAACTTAACGCGGAGGGCTTTATATTTGCTATTCTTACCTAATAAAAGGCATCTTGATCTCCTGCTCCAGACAGAACATGATGATGGGCAGCGTGAACACCAGGGTCTTGCCGGAGCCGGTGAACGCTATACCGATCATGTCCCGGCCGCTCAGCACCGCCGGGATTCCCTGTACCTGGATCGGCGTTGGTGTCTTTATGCCTTTCTCTTCCAGACCACGTAGAATACCTACAAGACAAACTAATATTATTAACTAGTTAGTTACCCGTGACTAGGTCCGCGTGAAAGTTTGTAAATTATCCCGTTTTTACAACATCGTATCGTGTATCGAGGGTACACTTAGATTGGGTTAGCGGCTACCCTCCTTCATATCGAGGGTACGGTTAGGTTAGCGGCCAACCTAACTTCCTTCGCATCGAGGGCACACTTAGGTTAGGTTAGAGGCTAACCTAGCCTTTTTCATATCGAGGGTACACTTATTTTAGGTTACCAGCTAACCCAACCTTCTTCATATCGAGGGTACACTTAGGTTAGGTCATGCGTTATATGGGTGTGCGCCTCGGAAGGCCGAGACGCCCCGAGGGTATGAGAGACTTCCAGTCACTAAAACCACCTGCGATTAGCCTTCAGCCGTTCAGGGAGGGGTGTCCCGTTCCTCTCTAACATAGGACCACCCCCATGACCGGCCAGTCAACCGCGAAAGGGACCGGACTTATAGCAATAAGGGAAAACTGCAGCAAACGAGAGCAATCCCCTTGACGCCGGGACTGGCTAAGCCGGGGAGTTACCCATCCTCGGAAACCCGGAGCCCCGGAAGGACAGGAGTTATTGGAGGGCCGCATAGCGACGCCTCCTCACTCCTTTCCGACGCCGACGGAGCGGAGAGCAGGACCTGTCGTCCTCTCTGCTCAGCGCCGCGGTCTCTTTCTGCGAAATTTTGAATTTGTAGAAAGCGACCGCCGCTGCCAGGCCTCATGCCTCTCGAGCATGCATCGCACTATGCCAGGCCTTCTTTTAATTAATGCTGATTTTTCTGCTTTCTGCTGTTAATATAATGAAACTAATACAATGTAAAAAATATTGCTGCTTACAGCCTCTTGGTCCTTATGGGTTGGGTGCCTTTGTGGTTTTGCCTGCCTTAATAAAAGAAGTCTTAAGGTCTAAAAACGAATTGTACATCAGATAATGCCAATAAAAATATATACAAACCTTTGGGAAACTTCATGTGTTGGAATGTTCTGATTGGTGGGGGTACATCCTCCCCCTCCACTAATATCCGCAGCTGCTGTCTTACTCTCTCGTGCCTCTCCTCTGGCAACTCCAGGATACACTTGGGCGGCTTCCATGATGTCTTTATAGGTTCAAAGTATTGTATACCTGGAAATATTAACAGTTGTAATAACTAGCAATGCGTTTTTAGACTATTTAACTACGTAAATAATTCATATTGGCTAATGTATTCATTATATCTTCCTTCCTATTTGGAGGAGGCCTACTACTATACCCAAAAGGGTATAGTAGTAGTTAACTTTAATAACTTTTTTCTGTTTAATTGTATGTTTTTGTATTTAAGATAAATTGTAAAGTTAAGGATAATAAACAGGCTTTATTATTATTATTATTATTAATGTATTCATTTAATGAACCTAAAAAAATATATTTTGCTAATTGACGAGACTTGACTGTAAAAAATGTGGATAAATTAGGAAAAAAAGGGATTGAGATAGCCAAAAGCTGTACTGAGGCATTGAAGTATGAAGTTTCTCACCCTTGGCCAACTCAGCAACACCCATCAAGGCTTTGCTTTGCGCGACACTCTCAAGTATGTGCTGCTCCTCCTTTGCCTGGCGCTCGGCAGCAGATAGTGCCCGAGCCTCCGCTAGACGCTTGAGTTCACTATGCTGGTCCAATAGAGGCACATTGTGCTTACGACCCCATTCCTCTTGTGAAGCTGGAAAAGATAAATTGATGTAAGAGAAAAATTAATAACACACTACTTACTGACTCTGTTGAGCTGCCAATGTCAAAGTGGCTTTAAACACTGCTCTGAGTAGTGAAGGTAATATGATACTAGCTTTTGTTCATAATACTCGGAAGAATATGGTTATAATATGTTGTAGATAAAAGTAGCATAAATGTTCATCCAGGTCCTAATCTTTCATTAATACAACTAGTAAATAGCTATATAAGGAAAAATGTTTACAGTACTGTCCCACGATTTTGGGTTTAGTGGTGGTAAAGAGAATCTTCTGTACCAGTTACCACTCCCACCTTTCAGGATATTTGCAAAAAATAAGCGGTCTTAAGCCAACCAAATTAATGTCAATATCCAACCATCATCATCAGGATCATTATCACTAGAACTTTTGTTTTCGGTGGCGGCTTCTGCTGCTATTTGCCCGAGGCGACCCAATTTCAGCAGTTTTTGTTTTTTTCTTTCCTTCACCGGCACGTATGGTTCGTAACTATCAATATCCTCCTCGGACTCTGACGATTTTTCTTGGCGTCTGTATCTCTTTACGGGGGGGTCCGACATTATTACAGTTTCTGTAGTTTGTTGTCCAGTTTATTCTTTTGCTCATATAACACACAAAATAAGGCAAAATAAATAATTTAAAACGAATAAACACAATATTTACAAGATCAGTGTTTTTCGCATGTTTTGACAATTAACTTGACATATTTTTTTTTGGCATAGTGAAATGATTAGTGAATTTTTTTGAAAGGCATCCGATAAACGAATGAATAAAATTATTACATTTTGTAGTGCGATCCCTTAGTAGTCTGTGGTAGTGTGTGTCTAACCTCCGTTTGTAGTTAGTTATTAAATATATTTTAAGCCGATAACACCTTTTTAATTAGTCTCAACTTTGCATTCATCTGATAAAACATTAATTGATTTTAAATAGCACAAGCGGGGTGTTATAAAAAGATAGCGAGAAAAACCCTTGATATACTTGATATATGCTACGTTAGCGCTAAAACGCTGAATCGTGATTTTGAAGATTTGAAAGTCCAAACACTATATACATCTGTAATAAATCGCGGAGCCTCGGTCTGATCGGGCATAGCATCTTAGCTCGGTCGGAAGGTCCACAGACTAGTAAGAGATACTGCGTATGGAATATCTTAATTTGTAGCCACCACACGCATAAGTGATTGTACACATACGAAGAAAAGGCGTGTATTACCAGGCACCCCGGGTCACCTGGTTCCGCCCCCCTAGCGCCGCTGAACTACGTTTGTTTTCTTACATAAACTGCCATTCGATTTCCCAAGCTTTTTTTTCCTTGATGCTAGGCTACGTCCCAAGTCACAGGCGATGATCACGGGGCGCGTGGTGTACGGGAGCCCGTTATAAATGTCCAACTTAAGTGAAAACAGTTTTATTACGACATTTTCTTTAAGAAGGAGGAATAAAATGGCATACGGGGGTGACACGCCACGGGACGTTATGTAAATGATAATCAAGGATGTTATATTTGATGGTAATTGTTTTATCTACCCGTTTAGCTGATAACTAGAATCTTTTTTTATAACGCTTCAAAATAATATTTTGGCAAAACAAAAGTATTAATCGTTTTAAAAAAAATAATTATTTGTCAATAACAGTCAGTGTCAAATGACATCAAAATATCAGTGACACGTAACTTCACAAATTAAATTTACTTTTTGTGACCTCTAAATGCGAAAATTTGCAATGTTTTCTTAATGTATCCATAAAAGATCCCATAATAAAATGTCTGATAAAAGTTTTGGTGATCACATAAACCGGAACATAGTGAAAAATCCATTGTTGTCATCCGCTGTTACTGGTCTTTCTATCGAAGATTTGACGCACAATGCCGTCTTGTTGCCTGCCGTTCCTGCTCAAGAAATGAGTAGCAGACAAGGTATGTTCTATTTTAAATCCGCAGAAGCCATTGACAAGTCATGACTGTCCCGACCTTGAGTGAAAACATGAAATTTTTTCAATGCCTTTGTAGTGAAAGACTCGCTTATATCCGGGACTATCGTGCGGTTTTCCCGTATTTTCGTCGCACTATTCATAGTTTCTGAAAAATTATAGTTGTGCTCGTGTTAGAGTGCTCGAGGAATACCTACTTTATGTGAATATAATAACACTTAAGCTAATTAACCATTAAAACTTGCGCAAAATAGATCAGGGTTTATAATGTCGAAGTTTTTATACAAAACTTGTAAAAATGCACCATTTGAAAGTGGATTCTTGCCCGAATTCAATATGCCGGCTTGCCCAAGCTATAAAAGGATTGATAAGGCCATAAGAAACTATGTAAGTCGTGTCTTTTTGTAATACTTATATAAACAATAAACACAAGATTAAAAATACATTATATAATGTTGTGAAATGACTTTTAGGTAAACTTTTTCTCTGCATTGTTTACATAAAGGTGATGGTTTGAATATCAACAGTCTCACTTTATAATACACAAACTAAAAATTGTCTTTACTATGACATTTTCTGATTGGAATATATTTAGAGTTATAATCTCAGAATGTAAGAATTTTTTATAAACAGTTCAATTAATTTATACATCTTATTTTAAGATTTTTTAAATAAAATATTTAAATAATATATTTATATCCTTTATAGTCACAGTCAGTAATATTTGGTGAAAATGTTCTAAAATAAAAAAAAAACACATTTATCACAAAAATATTTATTAAAAATAAATCCAAATACAACTTTATGGCTGTAAAATTAGAGATGTACAAAATAACTCTTTTATGTGTAATTTCATTACCCGTAATTGTTTTAAAATGTTTAGTAAAACATACTTTAACATTTTTTTTGAGTTTGCTAAGTTATTGCCATTCATCATGTTGTCTGTAAAAGTTATGTTAATTGGGGTTACACAGCAACATGACTTTATAGTTTCCAAGTTAGAAGTACAATAAAAACATTTAAAAATTTTAAGATGCAATATAGTGTATCATACTACCTCTTAATATTACAAACTTCTTCATGCTTCAAAACTGCTCCAGCCTCAAGAGGTTTTTGATATAATTTGGCATGTACTTCGCGGACGGCCTGGATGTGTTAAACATAGGCTACATTTTGTCAGTCTTCGTGCACAACAGACGATTCATGCTTATTTTCAAGGTCCACATGAGCAAATGTGCACAAAAGTTAGTTTATACATATATTTCTTTCATTATAAAGTTAAATTTGAATCTTCATGCAGCAACACATCACATTCTTTGTATGATGACCCTATACTATTAATGTTTATCATCATGACATAATTATTTTACTTATGATTTATTAACAGGATACAGTTGCCAGAAAAAATTACAAGGTTACATAAACCTTAAATGAATTACAGTTTTTTTTCCATATAGGATAAAGACATAGAGTGTCTTTAACATAAGAAACGTATTTCTTGGGCACAGTTAGAATAAATTTGAAGATGATCTTAACAAATAGTTGAACTTTGTCAATTGGAACAGTGTATTTTCATGTAATGGCAACATAGGGTGTATATTTTATGTGTATGTTAGTGTGTAACATAGTTCCTAAACACTTTAATGAGATATTTAAATGTATATTTTTTATTTAAGTGGTGGAGTCTTTATAGTTTAAATTTTTAATTTAATTTGATGATTAATTACTAACTTAATTTATATGAATTAGGTACACCATACATATTGGAACCAGTGGCATAACTTCATTAACTGGTGGCAATTCTTAGCTCATGTCCTTTTTGGGTTGGGTTAGATTAGTAGTTCATATATTTTTGTGCTTTGAAATTTGTACAAATTGTTTTTGGTGACTATTTCTTTATTATTCATGTCGAAAATTACTTCAACTGATTCTGCTTCTTTTCACTGCCAAAGTAAGCATAAATAAATCTATATTTTTAATGGTTTTTTTATATCTACTTTTATATAAAGAATGTTAAAACACTACTAATTTATTTTAATACAAAACCTTTTAATCCTTACAAATAAGGGTAACTTAATGTAAAATGGACAACAATTATATGACCTAAGAATACAGATAAATCTTAGAAATATTAACTTGATAGAACTTTAAATTCATTGTTTTATTTTAAAATATTTTAATTAGTTTTGTAGAAAATTCTTTGCTTTGTCTGTTTCTTAACTATATTAAAAATATGGCAAAAGTAATAACCTAAGTACTTTAACAATACTGTGTCTCTTTAAATACAAGTACATGATTAAATCTTTTATAACATTTTATATAAGAACTTTAAATAAAAAAACATATAATTTCTATTTCAAAATATTCAGGAATCTTACAAGGCACAGTTTTAAATAATACTTAAAATAATGTAAAACATTTTCTATTCAGCAGTTGTGTTGTTGGATGACTGGTTTCTAACTAATGTTTCTTGATGTTCCATACGAGGATAGTTCTTTGGATTCTCTTCTGCGCTTCACGCACCAGTATATACAGAAGATAAATGATAGAATGATCACTATCAATAACACGACTGCCAAGACAATAGCAGCAATCCCTGCACCAGTAATATAATCTGAAAAAAAAGAGAAATAAATGATGTTAAAATACTATCGTGTTTAGTCACAATGAGATTTTTTTGTGCCTGACTAATATACGCCGTGCTGCGGGTTACGGCACAACTATAAAGTGAAAATCTCAAGTCACAAGCAGTGCCTTGGGCCAGATTTTTATTGCCCCTTACAATAATTCACGCAACCCTCATAATTAGTGCCTCGGGCGGTCGCTCAATCTCGCCTTGCTAAAACCGCTATTTGTCACAGTTCATTACTTGCCATAGGAATTTGGGTGTCTTGTTTATACAAAAGTCCCTTTTATAAAATATGTAAAATTAAAATATTTTTATTAGTACAACTAGTTGGTGCCCGCAACTTCGTTGCGCAAAAATTTGTATATCACGCGGGAAAAAGTATCCTATATGTTGTCCAGACCTAATAACTATTAAACAAAATGGATTTATTCAAATCCGTCCAGTAGTTCCTGACATTAGCGCGTACGAACAGACAACTTTTTTTTTGTCGATATGTGGTTCTGTTATCGTTCCTTACCAATATGGGAGTGCCACATTGATTATTTTGTAAAAATATTAAATATACAGACACTCCAATTTTACTGTTTTATTATATATACATAGATTGTAGAAAGACAATGCCCTAGAATTATCCTGACCAGCCTAAGTATGGAGCGTCGAAATTGGGATCACAGTGTGTTGATGTTTTACACTGTAGCTGAGTATATCGTAGAACTCATTGGAAATAATCCTGTGCACGCCACTGGTTCACAGGTCATGTCTATGACACTCGAACTTTCATACCCTAGATATGGTACGACTCACTAGAAATGTCTATGACGTAGCTGTTGGTGTTCCCAAACGCGTCGACGGCGTTGACCACGACCCGCGGCGTGCAGCACGTGGATCTGTAGTTGGCTATCACCTCCTCACGCGTACCAGAGATGAAGTTGCTATCGTAGATCAGGCCCGTCGGCACCGATGTCAGACGCAGGAGACCTGGAGACAAATTAGATGATGATGAGATATGATGCAGTGGCAAAGGACAAGTAGACGACGAATAGGGCCGTATTCATGCCTAATTTTACTCGTAGAGCAGCTACCGCTTTTCGACCTTATTCAGGCAGGCTTCGGGAATATAGGCTCAAAATACTGAAATGTCTCCGCCATGTCCTTTTGAGACTCCTGCCTGAAGCGCCGATTGAGTCTCTGAGCTCAACTGAGTAAGAGCACTCACCACCAACAGCGTCCCGCGCCACCACAGTAGCGGACCAGGTATGCTCGTTGCAGTCATTGCCCAGCCTGCCCAAGCAGGAGCCGCCGAAGTTGTGTCGGATCTCAGGCGCCCACACGTCCCTGAGAGTCTCGCCGCTGTTCATCACGTACACGTACGCCGACATGGAAACCTGCTCTCGACCCGATACTGGACAAAACAAACGTGGAAGTAAACTAAATTTTCTGTAATATTCAAACAAGTATGGCATTTTCCATGTCTGGTTATTGGCGCTTTATGATCCTAGAGTATGAGTATCTCTGCCCAGACCGTTGGCGTGCATCTTACCATAGGCGGTGAAAGTGACCAAGTCTCTCGCTCCTGGTTGTGCCGTGTTTGCAATTGTGAGGCTGACGATCACGTTGACTGTTTGTCCAGATTGTAAAGTTTGCCTAGAATCAGTATTCATAATAGTTAAAATTTAAAAAGTACAATTCTGCCAGCTCAGGCTAGTAGACGTAAACGACTTATTTGGGTACTCATTTCTTGTAACTAGTAAATACAAAATTGCAAATAAATTAAACATACGCTGCTGGGCTGATGCCTGTTAAGAATCTCAGTTCTCCGACCGCTCCGAATTCGAAACGCTGCTGTTGGTCTCTGAAGTTTGTCACTTCGAAATGAAGCTGGAACAAGACATACAACGATTACAAAAAATAAGAAGATTATAGGAATAACTGACTAGCAACGACCGTTACCTGTAGTTGCTGTCCTGGTTCGCCATATAGTCTAGAGCTCAGACCGATCTGTACGGAAGTAAGAACGGCTCCTGCTTGGTTGAGGACCTGTCAAAAGAAAGGCTGCTTATTTCAGATGTAACTAAATACCTCAAATATTTACCAACCGTGTAAAAGCTATATTGCAGACTAGCTTTAGTCCGCGGCATCGTTCTCGTGTCATTGGAATTCGAAAACCAAATATTTTGGGAAAATTATGTTTTTCCAAGACCAAAATGGTAGATCTTACTCTCCGTCTAACTAAGTCTATGAAAATCAAGTTGATTTATTGACCTCGTTAGGGCGTGAGGAAAGGACAAGCAAACAAACACACTTATCCATTTATGAGTATGGATTCGATGGTGACTGTAAACTTCAAAATTATAAACTGTAACCAGATAACATTTAAAAAGCAATTTACCTGAGAACTGGCTCTTCCAAATGGTAGAACGTTACTGTCGTTGTACTGCATTCGGTTGTACATCCAAGAGTCGTACTCCTCGACTTGTTCCAGATCTGATGGAAACCTGATGGTCGCTGACCGTCCCAACCGGATCTCTGTTTGAGGATTAAACGGCCCCGCGAGACGGACGAAAGATTCCCCTGGAAATACAGTTACACGTCATGGGTGATAACGGGAAGAAGCCTTAAAGCTTAAAAAGAATTCTGTTTAATTTCAAATTTGAAAGAGTTTGAAGTTGAGAATTTGAGTTCTGCTTAATCTTGAATTTAGGCTAATAATCCCATAACTTTGGTAATACAAATTCCACATTACCTTTCACGTCTCTTCCCAGTATTTTGACGTATACTTTTGAACTGGACACTTTGGGCATTGATACTTCAGTCATAATGTTGGCAATTCCGGTATCCGAGTCTGATGGTTGATAGCTGTAAAAAGGGTTTGTTCAATTAAATTCTAGAAACTACAACATTGTCATGATGTAGAATCTTCTAGAGCGCAACATAGTCTCTACTTTTAAATTTAGATTTCTTTAATCAAGAGACATGGCGTAATTGAAAATATTCTTGATTTTTTTTTATTGACTAAAATAATACTATCTTTTTTGAGAAATTGAGAAACTATGAAGTCAAATTGGCTTTTTTGATATGATGAAAAATAACTAAGTTATAAGCCTTTCAAGTTATAAAGCGACTTAGAGAGATCCGAGGTGTGTTATGACGTCATAACCCCATGCACTGTATACGAAGATCACAGTAAATATCGTTTTGCGACACAGAGATTAGTGGAAAACTGCAATCGTAAATATTATATATTAATACAAACTTTTATCCACGACTTCACACTCGTGGAATTATAAAATTCAGTGTCCTTCATTGAAAGATTTAAAAGTATACCTGAAGGATAGTTTCGCTATTTCCATTCCCGTTTCATCCACGAGAGATGATTCTCTGACGCTTGCCACTGGGCCGGTCAATCTCATCTGAAGGGTCTCTAAAAAGAAAATTTTGTAGTCAGTTCTTCGGGCCGAAAAGCTTATATATACATATATCTTGATTTATATAATTCTTGTATGCCTGCGTTGTCACTGAACTCCTCCCAAATGATTGGTCTGATATGAAATTTTTTGTAGGTATTCAAGAGGATTTGTTATTGGTTAACATTCACAAACTAGCCCGGCAGGACAACGTCTGTCAGGTCCATTTAATTTATAACCCCCACAATGACCTTCATCATTTTGTGTTTCATTATGTAACAACTTAGAAACGGTAACGCTGCATTATCTCTCTCGACCTGTACGATAACCTCATCTATTCATTTCCCTGTTTACACTAACTCATCATTTTAATCATTTCTGACTATTTTCAGTTTATTATCAGCTCTGTTCACTACAGGCTGCTCGTTTTCATTCATTGGGATTTTTGTTTTATGAGTGTTAGTGCTTAAAGAATGATCATAGTGTCATTTATATTAAATTGTTTTCTATTCACTCGAGTATAGGTAAAGTTTTAGGTTGTTAGAACTTTTAAACGAGGTATTTAAATGTATTTTTCTGATTAGGAGCGTACGATTCAGGATTGTATTTATTTTGATTTCTTTATCTGTATTCAATGTTATTACAGTTTTACTTGATAGTGCGGATTTCAAAGGAATTCTGGTTTCCCTACAACTAAACGGTACAAAATTGCTGATAATTTAGTTCCTTGAATTATTGTTATTAAATTTTTTCTCGAACCCGATATAAAAACGACAGGTAATAGTCCTAATAAAAGGAGTTTGACTTACAAAAACCCCAAAACGTGCTCCGATAAGCATCTACGGAACAGCCTCGGAGAAAAGGAGGTGAGTCTTTGTATATAATTACAGCTGTGAATCATGGTTTGGAACTAACCATCGATAATCGTGTCTAACAACATCAGTTTGGATGATTTTTTCTTAATACAAAAAATAAGTAACTGAATGACCATGGTCCATAATATGGTCATTAATTTAACAGATAACAAACCTAATTATCAAAAACAGATAATAGTATGTCTAATGATTCATATTCGTCATCTAATAATGATGATGCTGTTCATAAGCATCTTCAGATTACTGATTTTTTTTCCGAAACTAGTTCTTAACCTTGACATTCTTTATTGGAGAAAGGCCTTATGGACGGTTATAAGTCATAGTTGAAATATGTTGCGTTACATTTTTTATGATCACACACTTAATTCGAGTTCAATAGACGATAGGGATGTGGTAAAGTTTTCATTGGATTGAGTTTGTTTTAGAAGATAAGTTTTGAACGTTCTACATAGCATTACGAGACATGCTTCACGACAAATCCCATAGTTTTTTTCTTTGTTTCGGAAGGCACTTGAAGCGGGTAGCTAAGATTTTACAACATTAAAGCAATTACTCAATTCTCCTCTAATAGTTTTAGTAATGCAAATTATTTAAAAAGTAAATTTAAATCCTAAAGCCTTTATGCAAAGAAAATAACAGGTTGCAAATTGTTGGCTACCCGCTTCGTTCATTTACTATCCAATGAAACCTGACTAAGACTGACGCGTGGGTCACTGCTTTCGTTTAGAACAGAACATTGTTCTTGTCGGACGTACCTCTATGTTGTAGCTCCACATCGAAGTGTATCTGTGTTCTTGCGGTGATCTGTATGCGGTACTCGCAGGTGTCACACCGGACGCTCAGGTGCCACACCCCCACCATGCGGGACAGGTCAGATTCGGACGGTGTTGCGGGTAATACTGACAGCCTGCGGGCAGGAGAATCGGGCCTTTGGTCAATAATACCGGGATATACGAGGCTATATTTTATACAGTTTTCTTTTAAACTGTCTTGGCTAGCTGAATATGAAGAATAAACTTAAATATGAAGCTAGTTGGTCCATATAAAGCCAAAACGACTAGTTTGCTTACTGACACTAGCTTGCTATTGGCCTAAAAGTTTGCCTTGTGTAGCCCGGGTTAACACAGCACGGTAACCATAAAAAGTATCTACTGAATCTGTCATTTTGTCTCTGTCTCACTGTTCTTTCGGACTATTGCTTTTGAAATTTTAAGCCTTAGTGAAACGGTTATGGTGCCCATTATTATGCTTCGTAAGACTCACATAGTCTAAAGTTCAAGATTTTTCGAAAGCTTTTGATTATCTTAAACCTAATACAACTTACTTATCCTCGTTAGTCCCCGGGAATACCAAGTGCACTTCTCTCGGCTGCAAGCTGACGGTGGTCGACGCTGAAGAGAAACCCAGCACTGACGTCACGTTATTTAAGTCGACCTGGGGCTCTGAAATGTTGTAAAGTACTTTAAATAAATACCAGCGATCGAGGCCTTCAAATTGAACTTACTAAGATTAGCCTTTGCATAACCACAGTAAATAAAACTACAACTGGCATAACCATCAAAATATATGAAATACTGGAATGAAATAATTGAAGAAAGAAACACTTTCTCGGTAGCTATGCTACGCCCGCTGGTCTTCTGCCTTTTTGTCAAGCTCTCATGAAAAAACTCGCAACCGTTATTCCGAAGTTTACTTCAAACCTTCAAGATTGATTTCCATACGAGATTTTCTAACTGTATCCTGATTACGAAATAATTAACATATTGGCACAGGAATCGGCGTCATATACTTAAACCTACGTTAGGTATTGCGTAACACATAATGAACCCAAGTGTCGGGAACCCGTCACGCTGATATTTTTTGCTGGCAGCGGACAGTATAAATCATACAACAATAGTAATTTGTTATGACAAACGCATTAAATTCATTATTTACTCAAGGCTCTAAAATTGCGATCAAACGGTAATTGGATGATGAGAGAAGCTTCCTGAGTGCGGGATTGATGTACCTTTTGCTCATTATACTGCCACGGATGTATCGTTTTTGTAGAAATCTAACTTTTACATCTATTTTGAGGTTGTCTCTCATATTTTAGTCTTGCTAAGAATGTTTTTTCATATATGCAGATACAATTCCAAAATTCCAACCCAAAATTGAGACTTCCTGTCGTGGATTTTAAAGAGTTTTTTTTCTGGTACTCTCTTAATGGATTTCATTTAAAAATATTAAATAGTTACCATCGTTTGGAGGGTAGATAATAGCATGTTCCACGTTGCCTTCTATGTATATCCTAAGAGCTGTGACTCCGTTTTCCACTGGTAGACCCAAGGATATAGCTTCACCAGCAGCCCGCTTCATCAGCAGAGTCTGAAAGTAGAACAGAATATTTTAGATCTGCGATCTTTTCTTTTTGTATAAACAACTAAAGACAAAGCAAAGTTTAGAAATCTATTTTATAAAAAATAAGTCGGGTTTTACTTGACGATATAACTCCAGAACGCACGAACCGATTTCCAAGGCTTTGCATTCGTTGAAAATGTCTCGGGCTCCGTGAGGTTTATAGTGAAGAAAATTCAGGAAAAATTTTAATAGAACAGCAGAAAAACAGGGAAAAACGACGCGATCGCGAGTAGCGATCACAAAGCTTGTTTTCATAAAATATTAAAAAAGATCTTGTCAGACAGTTTTAGTTTCGATAAGCTATCATAACAATTATTATTTATTTGGATGACGAATTCAGCAGCCATTAACTTACATCAAATTTCACTTCATGATGCTGCAACCTCGCGTTTCGGGACTGGGTCAGCTCTAATGGCACCCATTGCTGCAATTCTGCCTCCGAAGCATAATTATCTAAGTTTCCCTCCTCCTGAAAATTATGTTTTACTTGGTTGTCTCTGACCTTAGTTTCTCTTAGTTATTGATATCGTATTAGTACTATATTGTTATTCGTAGTAAGTACTATAATAATTACTGTTTCATTGTGATTAAATTTAGGGATTTCGTCATCCTATGAATTCTGCTGTTAACCTGTTCGCTAATGTTTACAAGTTATGTAATACAAATTAAATACCGATCGTATTTAGTTTTCTTATATTTAATAATGTAGTTCCCACCCAATTCCTTTGCTTTTAATTATTTAAATGATAGCTATAATGACGCTGTAATTGGTAACGTTTAAGCGGTTTAACGCGGACATAGTATAATCAAGAAGAGAGGGGAAGTACCATAATCTGTATGGAGTACGGCAGCACTTCTCCGTCTGTGTGGGAGGAGACGTTCTTCAGATCTTGCAGAGCCTGTTCCGACTCTGCTGTTGGGTAGCTAGGATCAGTCCAGATAGTGTAAACCTAGAATTAATAATATACCTTTGTACCAAAGAAGTTTATTCAACAACGTCATTAAATGTAATGATGTAAGCCGGTCAAAAGGGAATGAGTTGTGGTGATTCCATAAAGGTGTTTCATACCTTCAATCTCTTCTCGACGAGCGCTCGAAGCGCCAACGGTAGTCTCTGCGGATCCCCCGCCCCCTTGTCTGTGATAAGGAAGAGAGCGCTGTCGTAAGGTACCAGCTTGGCTGCGAACGTCAGAGCTCTCATGGTACCATCGACTGAAGCATCCGTGACGACGTCCTGTAAAGAAATTGTTGAGGGTTAAAACGTGTCACCAAGTTCCATACTTTTTTTCTACAGCTTTCAAGATTGGGGTTTTTTTTTAATTTCGTTGGTTTTTTTTAGTTTGTTTAATTAAGGAGGTTTAATTATAAAGCTCTCTCGACCAGCAAAATCCCACCCAAGAGTATGCTCAAGTTATTCAAACTCGTATTTGCTATTTGACCGATTTACTTTGTGTGTGTAATGTAAACCGGACTATGACAAATATTTTCTCGGTGCCGCATAACTAGTCTGCTGATAGCTGTGACCTTATAGCAATTGAATTCAATGTTTGTATACGTCAAAACACATTTTGTATTATTTACTCATAATTTTCATAAAGCTGGATACACATGGTTAGTTTTGTGCGAAGATTTCCTTTTAAATGATTTTGGAATAGGGACGGAAACGGACTGGAACCCTAAATTGTACCTGTCATTCATTCATCAAGACAACGTCAACAAAATATTTAAAATTTTCATTTATAAACGGAGTTTTTATATATACAAGACATCCAAATTCATATGGCAAGTAATGCACTGTTTTTCTGCCTGTATGGAGCGCACGCGTCTGTTGATAGGTATATTGTAGGATTATTATAGTTTGACATTCGGCTTTCAAGCGGTAATATCACAGTCATTGCCAAGGCGATCTTGTTTGCACCTTCGTTGGTTTCGCCTCGTGAGTTGTAACAGATGGTCTACGTGTATGGTAATGGAACTATTGTGACAATGTTGGATGTCACGGCTTAATGTACCATATACGGCTAATTATAGTAATGATCTAAGTGTAATGCTCGAAGGTCGTAGACCGCGCAAATGTTATGATGTTTTAGCACCTCGTTTCGTTTCTTGATCGTTTATTGGTTAAATGTTTGCATTCTGTTGCATTGCTTTTTTTAGATTGTAAAGTTTGTCAGCTTCTTGTTGTTGTGAATTTCAAGAGCTATAGGAACAGCGGTCATGATTCATGTTGTTCTTAAGATTTTATCCTTTTGTGACTGTTGGGGGGAGGGTCGTACCTGATTTTTATGCATACTATGCTTGTCTTATTGTTTAGAAAACAATTGATCTGTGGTTTGTCTGTTATGAATTACTTTGACTTAAATTAGTTCCGAAGATTTATAGTCGCTTCACTTCTGTACACTTTACAAAATTATCACGCCATTTTTTATTCCTTTTGTTATTTTGAATCAGTCTTACCTGGTACTTGAGTAACAGCTTTGAGAGTGCCTCTGATACTGTCCTTTCTCCGCTTTCAGTGTGTGATGGCTGCAAGTTGTGACGGGATCTCCAATTCACACCTGATGATGTCAAAAATATTTTAAATAACAAAGAGCTTTGTTTTATTTTAAGCTTTAAATAGTTGTATGTGACATTTTCTAAACACCCCATTTCGTATTTATTATGTACAACTATGTTTGTCGTTTCATAATAACTGCGAGGTTATACAAGTTGAACGATTTGAAATAAGCAACAAATCATTTTTTTTAAATCAGTGGTTTAGTTGAGAACTTGTAACATGAACTATTAGGTTATTATTTAGTTGTAATTGAAGTAAGTAGCTAATCTGATAGTATTATTAACCTTGATAGGGGAATGTAGTTCCGCTCCACTTCCCGGCGCAATATAAATTAATAGTTTCGACATTTTACGTGACAACCTTTTTTGTTCGGCACCGCCATCGTTGGGACTTTATCATGAGACAATTTCTCTTGATTTCAAATCATGCTGTTGTATGTTAAACTAATTTTGCTTTGTTTTATTTCAGGTAAGTGACCAAAATGAGTACGATGCGTTTTGTTTTGGTATGTTTTATGAATTTTTAGGATTATTATTATATACTGAATATTTTTATTAATTAAACGCCGTTGTATATTGTAAATAAGTAGTATATATAGTAAATAAACTATATAATAGTGGTAGCAATTGTTGACAAATATTCATCAATGTTATCTTAATAACAGAATAAAAAAAGCAATGTATAAAACTCTGTGTATAAAACTCTGTGAATCTAAAACTCACCATTCGAATCATATCCGACGATAACGATGTCAGTAATGTTCAACCCTTCGTCGATCAAGTCATTCCACACCCCTAGAGCTCTGCTAAGAGCTGACGGTCGAAGCGGCACCATGATGCCAGCTGGTGGTCGAAGCCACGTGTCTTCTAACCACGACTTTAGAGCTGAACTTCTACTCAGCGCGACGGTGGGTCTCGGCTTCTCTAAACTCCATTTCTCCGTTTGTTCTTTGGAATCGGCTAAAAATTATGAGAAAACTAAACATAGTAAACATTTTTATAACGTAAAAGAGCAATAATTACATATTTCATCGTATCCTACGAAAAAGGGCGCCCTGGTCATTGTGGCTTTTTTTATTGCAAATTTGGAATTGGCAGCTCATTCTATAACCTTCAAAGCAATAAATTAAAAAGTTAGCTTTAACAAACAGTAACTAAAGTTTAATAAAATGCCACATTTGCTAGCTCTTGAATTCCTGGGCGAAAAAAACAATAAAGGCTTTAGTGATTACTTTCTTTTAGTGCCTAAAAGGTTGTGCGGGGTGCAAAGAAGCAAGACGCTTTCTCAACCCGCCGTGAATCCGCGAGAAAAAAAACAAAAAAATTCACTTTTTAGTATAGGGCCTTTTTCCACGAAAAGAAAGGAAACCTCTTGTAAAGTTCGCTTTTTGCAATTGCGCCCTTATTCGTAGGATACCACGATTTGTTCCCGTATAATTTAAAGAGATATCTATATACTAATACACCTACTATTAGCTATTTACAGAATCTACATTTTTTGTGTTCAAATTATTTTCCCAGTCTTAAATTTAAACCAAATTGAAATTACCTTCTGTTTTTGGATTTCTCTGTCCCATGTCTTGCTGCTCTTCATCTAGTGATCTTATTTCATCAGAATCAGCAGCCAACAATGTAGCTTGTGTTGTAGTTGTTAGGTAAACATCTGACTGAAAGAAATTAAAATATTGCAATTCTACATCAAACTTTACATTTGCCTGTGTTTGACGTGCCAAACCCGTACTAATATGACATATCCGGAAGTAACTCTGTCCTCTTTGTGTATCTTTGTCTGAACCGATTTTACAGAATTTGGTATGGAAATTGATTTTTGCGCAACGAAGTTGTGGACATTCTCTAGTATAGCATAATTCAATGATCACGCAGATATTCGGATGTTTTATGTAAAGTGTATTTAAATATCTATTATAATAATATACCTGTCTGCTGCTTGTGATCGCTGGATACATTTCCCTTCCAGCGTTGTCTCTATTGTAGACGTTATTGTCCATGTATCCTGTAGTTGCTTCAGTCACGTATTGAGCCGTTGTCCGCACTCTTTCTTCTTTATCAACGTAATCTTCTACATGCTCTTCAACTAAACTCTCTTCTGTTGTCACCGTCGAATCGACGTTCTTTTCTGTGGTGACTGAAGACGCATTGTGTTCATAATCATAATCTACTATAGTGTCTGTGTCAAATTGTGCGACTATACTCGGTTTTGTTTTATATTCCTCGTTGTGTTCTTGTTCTTGCGCTAGTATTTGTGAATCGTTGTATTCTATATCACTCTGACACTGGGTACTTATTAATATATTTAAAACTACTGCTAATACTAAGTTTATTTTGTGAGCCATGTTTGTTTACAATTTTGTCATCTTGTTTGTAACTTTGGTTTCAATATTACCTGTTGAGAAAAGAGAAAAATTTTTTATTTGCATAGATAATAATCACGTCAATCATTGTTATGGGAGTCGTTTATAATATCTCCACTTATTCTTATCATATAACTTTGCCCTATTTGCTAACTCTCTTGCTTTATGTCTGTCTGTTACCCTCGACTACGTCCGAGTATAACTTTATAAATTACCCCGATTTTACTGCTTGATCCATATTAGCCGTAGCGTGATATTTTCCTCGATAAATAGACTAACCAACACAAAAATATTTTTTAATTTTCATAGTTCCTAAGATTAGCGCGTTAAAACGAACTCTTTAGATGTATATTATTAGTATAGAAGAAATGCTTATCAGATCATTTTCGACATATATCTCAAAAGATTAATCTTTAGTTTGGTGTTGCTTTTTTATGATGTTGTAAATCATTTAAAGATATTGTGCCCTCTTAACATTCAATTTAATTTTATGTTTTTATAATCTCTAAGTGTTTGTACTTTGCTTCTCCGTTTAATCTTAACAATAGTAGTAGTTCGTTGAACTTAACATTTGTTTTTGAGGCCGACGTGTTATAACGCTGGTTTATCTTATTAAAAGCCGAGGATCCTTAAAAGCTTTTCCTGGTGATAAAAGATCATATATGATGTTGATTGTACTGTAACTTCTTGATGGAATTTCATGTTTCACAGTAATAAAACTTGTTTTTAATGCACTTATTCCACTTTATTATTTAAAAATTTACAATAATTTTGTTTTACACGACCGGTTTCGAATAAATGATGTTAAATAAATTAATCGAAATTGGTCGTGTAAAACAAAATTATTGTAAATGATAAATTAATAAAGTAGATCAAGTGCATGTAAAACAAGTTTTATTACTATAAAACATTATCTTTCATAGAAGCTGTTTTATCTACATAATAAATTGACAATCCTGTTCGATCTTTTGAATTGCAATTTTGCTTTTATAGATTTTAGAAAAGCTAATTATTATTTATTTTTACATATGTGAAGGTACTAAAGATATAGAAGCAATCAATCTCGGATTAAAAGTATAAGGATTAATGGGTAGAAAAAGATGTTCACGTTGAGTTCCTGAGATTACTGCACTAATTCCCTCGTTAGAGACATAACGTTTTTTATGTTTATGTGTTGAGCTACTGTCGTAACCCATGACACGGTCGCCCGGGACCGTCTTGTTTGTAATTATCGTGTGCACTGGTCAGACCTAACAATAACAATTTGTTGTAACTAATTGCTTGCATTTGCATATCTAGTTTTATCACTCCCGGCAGATCTATTGTGACACCTGTGATCATTGAGATAAAGATCATATTTCTGTACCTAATGGCTATCTGACGTCTTTTCAATGTAGTTAATATACCGTTTATAGTATATATATAGTATATAAGTAGTATATAAGTATATATATAATATATATAGTATATAAGTTAGCCTGGTCACTTTGTGGGTATTCGAATTCCATCGATTCAGAAAGGCAAGATATAAAATTACTGACTATGCCGCGCAGTGTTACCCGCGTACCTAATAAATACCAAATTTTATTGAAATCGTTCCAGCCTTTTGAGCTTCAAAGGTAACAAACATATCCACTTACAAACTCACAAACTTTCGTATTTATAATATTAGGATGAACTATGAACTAAAAAAAAATATAAACCATTGAAAAAAAAGTAAAGATTTTCCTACATGATTACAAGAAACTTTATTTTCATTGTTATCAATCAGCTTGCCGACTCCAGAAAAGGTATCATGTAAACACACAGATTACGACCTATTTTAGCCATTAAGGTATAGGTACGTAAGTGAAGTCACAGGAAAATTTAGTGTAATCCCAAAGTAACTTCTAATTCCAACCGGAACGCGGGTGAAATTGCGGAAAAAACTTAATCATAAATCTCATTCCAGGTTCTTTTGTCATCATTATTTTGGCATATTAGTATTTAGTATCATTTTCGTCTGAAAGTCAGTAGGTTTTCTGTATCACATTTTTATCAATGCTCTCTTTCACAAAATTTTGATATCTACCTCAAATCTTTATCACATTTTTTTTTAAATACATTATCATCCTTTAGTTCTGTAATGACAAAAATTACCATGCGAATGATTGCTTCCGAAGGGGAGCTGTCTTATTCAGGTTCAAATGTTTCGGTAATAAGCCTCGACAAAAAACGGTGGAGATCGGGGCACGTGGCGAAGTTAGTTTTTGCTGCAACACGATTAATTGCGATACGAGTTCTGTACTCGTATATCGCTAGAGAGGATTTATTTTATGGCCTAAATATGACCTCATGTTCTTTTGGAATTACCCTACAGCGTAACGCTGTTTTACATCACTTTTGGTTGCTTTTTATAATTTTGTCTTCAATATTTTTGTAAATCCAATGAAGTAAAATTTTATGCATTAAGAACGAACCCCTTCTTAAGGTACAAGTGATACCACCACCTCGCTCTAAAGAGTGTCTACACATCTTTTGTTTAAAAACTGACCCTTTACATCCGTTGTGATTTATACATTATTTTCAGAGACAAGGACATTACAGCATTCTCGCAATATTTTCAGCTTATTCCAGAGGAGTAAGCTGGTCAATCAATACGTCCGGGGCCAAGACTGGGACCTGGAACACAATGTGTTCTAGAGATCAGATAAGGTCTCATTAGTCAACGACTCTACCCGGGATCGAACCAAGCACCCTTTCGAAAGCGAACCAAATATCTACCCATCAGGCCACAAACGCTTTAAGCCAACGGCTATAAAGTGGTGGATTTTGGCCTACAATCGAGGAACCCAGAACAGGTGGAGCAGAAAAAAGCGGTCTGACGTAACGAGCGTGCGTGAGTCACCGCCGGCCCTTCGCTACATGCTAATTCTGGTACAGTCAGCGCCGCTGGTTGATCGTTAGCACCATACAATGATGGGAGTTAGAGACAATAGGGTCATCAACGGTCGAAGGTCGTGGCGTGGCAAAGACGTAGAGCTTTTGGGTACGTTGCGCTTGGCTACAAAAATCTAAGATACTTTTGTTAATAACTTTAGGTATGAATATTATTTTAAAACGTGCTTTTATCTTATATATTTTTAATAAATAAAACGCTACGACACACTACAACACGCACACTACAATATTTTGACATGACACGACAATCATACACGAGATATTCTATTGTTTATGGTTGACGTCTGTGTTTTTTTTTAAATAAAATTTAATGGCCTGGTAATGAGACCTTTATGCCAAATTGAATTGAGAATAGATTATAGTTTATTTATAGTTCTTCACTAAAACCTCATATTTTAAATATGATCAACCACAGCGCGAACCCTAGTGTTTATTTCTTTGTCCTTTCTTCACGCCTAAATGAAGCAACCAATTAAAATAATTTGGCATATATTTAGATAAAGATAAGCAAAATTTGCAAGTAACCACGATGAAGAACTTATAGCTTTTGTCGAAGGAAATGTTGATCGGAGAGGACAACTTATATTCTGACTTCGAACGTATTATACATTCCCTTGGTACGTCTTCAAGAACATCATCAGATTTATCAGGCTTTCGTCTGTATGCCATCAAATGATGATGAGCAGGTCTGAATTTATTCAAACTATAGAAGACACCTTTTGGTTGAATTTTACATATAAATATTTAAATCCATTATGTGGTGGATCTATATAAAAATATAATCTATTCTCAACTTAAACACCGACTTCAAGTTGACATAAAGGTCTCGGTACCAGGCTATTACAGTTTATTAAAAACATCACAATGTTAAATATGTGTATTATATAATAAAAATCTTAAATATGTGTATAGTATAAGAGTATTAAATATATTTCCGTTGTCTGGTAACCGTAACACAAGTACCTTAGGTACTTAGCGCGGGGCCAGACTGACAACCGGTTTGACCGGCCGCGCGGCCCGATGAGACGCGGGAACACATACACAATGATCATGAAATTTCTAAAGAAATTAGCATAGACGAAATGGACAGAAAACCATATACAATATGCTACCGTACAATTTTGTAGCAAGTGATGCATTTCGTAAATTCAATTTTACGAATCCCTATTCAATGCTTCGCAACGATAGGATAATCCGCCCACCACGTTTTTGCCCGCGGCTTTGCTCGTGTAGAGTTTGAAAATCACGTAAAAATACGATCATTCTCTTGGGCCTCCTGTAGGATGTGCAAGACAAAAAGTAACCTATGTTACTAATAATCCCTTCAGCTAAGTGTATGACAAAAAACAAGTTAACTGCTAAAGAATAGCTGCCCAAGAATAAAGACGATTGCTTCGTTAGGACATGAAAAAAGACTAACAAGCAAATACACTTTCGCATTTATATTACGAGTATAAGTATAGATTGGTGTTTGTAGAATGGAAGTATGGATAAGTTTTTTATTTATTTCAAATAGAAAACTTGTTTCTCCGATTATAACCAACCAACAAAATTAACTTTTGGCATAGACTTGGTTGAAAGGATGAAGAGTAGCTCAGGTTACTTTTACTTTAGAAAAAATATCAGTTTTCTGGAGTAGCTTACAAAAATATTTTAAGTAATTTTTAAATTCTACGCAAGTGAAGCCGAAGGCAAAAACTAATACACAATTTTTCTAACTTTGGATAGCTTTATTTTTCAATTTACAAACTTTCTTTTAAAATTTTAATCGGTACTAATAAAGTATAAATGATACATTATATGCGTAACGTGCGCGCGTGTACGCGTTTCCAATAACCTACAATAAATGTTCTTCAATCTACAAATATAAGTTTTGGTTTCGGTTTCGGTTTCCGCCGCCCAAAGTGGGGTCACTTTGGGCGGTCGAATATTTAGTTCTTGTTTCGGTCGAAATAAAAAACACCTAAGCTTAAGTTTAAAGGTTCCACTTTCGGCTTCGGCCACGGATCGCTTTTGGCACATTAAGTAATATTATATACTGGCTTTATAATCAGGGCCGTATTTCGAGATTACGCGCCCCAGGTTCCTGTAGCTTTCCGCCTCATCCTCTCATGACCTGCCAACTCGGTCTATAGCTGCCGTCCTCAAGCTTAAATGCCGTTGACCAACATCTGGTCGATTTTGACATTTTGATGCCATCATAATCAGAAAAAAAGCTCTATGGACGTGTATTATCAAAACTTTTGTAGCTTTTATACTCGTCTAGTTCTTAGAAAAATTGCCGCGTTTTTTGCTCATAACTCAGAAAGTATTTTTTGTACATAGCGACATTTTAGCTCGAGATCGGCAGATAGCCCGTCTAGTCCTAGAGTAAATATACCCCTGCATATAATTTCATCAAATGTCCTTATTAATTAACTAAGCCAATATTACTTTAACGGTCTTCTAGTACCTGTGCAGCAGTTCTAGATTGTAGAACTTCAGTTAGATTCTCAGTGAAGTTGAGAAGAATGTTTAAGCATCGCGTGGAGTATAAATAGCTGACATTGTATGCAGTTCCAAAGTAATACAAGTTGGCAACGGAAACCCGCGCACTGCCGGCTCAAAGCAACATCGTACCTACCATTGTTTAAAACTACTCCACCTAAGTAGAACAGTTCATTAGACCAACTACAGAGCGTATTCCGTAATCCGTACCTGTTTATGACGTCACTAAAGACGATATTTACTAAATTATATCTATATATTAAGACGCAAGCGGAAAACTTTGTACCCCTTTTTATGAAAGACCTGTATATGTAAAAGCATTAAATTTTTTCCAGTTATAGTTGATTTGGAGGAGGAGCGTGGAATATCAGTATTATTTTACAATATGCTTTAATCTTGCATATTTTAATAAATAAAACGCTATGCACACTACAATATTTTGACATGACAAGATAATCATACACGAAATACTCTTTTATTTATGGTTGAAGTTCGTGTTTTTTTTTATTTAATGGTCTGGTAATGAGACTTTTATTCCAAGTTGAGGTCGGTCATAAAATTGTAAAATAATTATGTGATCCGATCACTGGGTGATCTCTAGTATAAATAATAATAAATCACGAAAATTTTAGGAACATGATGTTTTTCCAAGATTACCTTATGCTACTAAGTGACTTTTCTCGATTCTTACAGCGTCTATGCCAAAAATCAAGTCAATTAGCCTCATTCGGGTGTGAAGAGCAAAGAAACAGACGAGCTCATTTCCCCATTTATAATGTTAGTATGGATTAAAACGAACGAATCTTTCATTTATGTACAATATAAATGAAAGATTCGTTCCCATTAAGAGCAATGTATCCGGCACATTATAATTTCTCTAAACTGACTGACCGTCCGTCAGCTTGAATCCCATTACTCCGTTTTTTTCGTCGCGAGTCTCGGAGTTCGAACAAGTGGTTTCCGTCAACGTCAAACTTTACATGACGTCCAGTTTTTGCCTCAAGTTTTTCAATTGTCTGAACTTTAGTCGGCGGTTAATATATAATAGTCAGTTATATTATTCTGAGGTGTGTATTTGTGTCTCTTGCATAAAGTTCACTGTGAGAGTAGCGGCTCCGAAACCCGATTTTTTGTTATTTTTATAGACAAGCACCCCAGTGCCGAGACTTTCCCGTAACAAAATAAAAAATAGCTTCATCATCATCGTCGTCAAATGTCGTCGCTACCTCACTTAGTTTTGTTTCACCGATTATAATGTTATATTTCTTGTGTACGTATGTACGATCAGAAAAGTTGATAAGATACAGATCGTGGGTCTAAGTGATTTGGCCAGGTTATGTCAAACTCAGCCGGCAGATCACGTCAACTGGCTCCCTTTCAATTTCCCCCATTATACATAGTTTGTTGGCGATTCACGAAATTTACCAAATGATTAGTTCCGTTTTGATGAAATCTTTTGTATACGTTTCCAGAGGTATCGAAAATGGTTTAGGTTAAGAAACGAGCAGGACAACCTCTGTCGGCATATCTAGTATATATAGAAAAGGTCACAATCTTATTAAATTTTAATGGTTTAAAATTACTTATGTATTATCCGGAAATTTCTACTTAACAAAATTTTAATCAAACAACGAAAAATGGTGAATTAAGCAACGTTATTCGAAAAGTGATGTGAAGCGATGACATGTAGGACCGTCGTCTGACAACAATTGTTCCGCGGGAAATCCCTCAGCTCCAGCTATTAGCTGGTTAATTCCAGTTTATTCCACTTCCAGTTTATTGTTCCGATTGTTTTTGGGGCTTCTGTAACAGAAGATATTATAATTTACGTGATTACTCCGTAACAGACGTTATGTAAGGACGACTGTACGAACGTGGCATGGTAACAGTCATTTTGCCGACAGTACCTTTTAAGTTTGTATCATAAAGGAAATTTATTCCTCGCTCGTCGATGGGCCTACGTCATTTGGTCAAAAAATTACAACTTTATGTAAGATGAAGAGATTTGTTGATAGGGTTTGACATAACGTGACCAAAATCTTTAGGTCCGTAATCGGTCCGTAATCAACTTATTGATACATAGTCAGTAGTTAGTAGATAACATCTAATATTATGAATTTCACGATTTAGTACAAAGGTAGGTGACCTTAATTATCTAATATATAAAATTCTTCTGTCACAGTTTTCGTTGCCATAACTCCTTCGAAACGGCTTATGCACTTTTATTTTTTTGGCATAACAACGTTTGCCGGGTCAGCTAGTCTATTATATAAAAATAAGTCGGGTTTTTCTTCCTGACGCTATAACTCCAGAACACACGAACCGATTTCAACGTTTTTGCATTCGCAGGAAAGGTCTCAGGCTCCGTGAGGCTTGTAGCAAGAAAACCGAAAAAAATTTGAACAAAAAAGTTACCACACAGACAGAGTCGCGGGTAACAGCTAGTTGACTATAAAAATTACACTGAAATAACATGACAGCAAAAGATAAGCAAATATTATTTAACACGTACATACGATTTCAAAGCACTATTTATTTGTTACCTAAGACTATAATAAATTATTTATTATAAGTTGCTTTTAAAATATCAACTCACTTGTTATTTAAAATTACAATAAAGCAACTCATATAATATTATTATGACGATAATCATCGCAGTGTGAACGCGTAGAGGACGCGTGCGTTGCGCTTACAAATGTTATGAGAAAAGTTGCGAGAGTCATACACTCCGGCACCGGGGTTTTAATTAATATGTTAAAAATATGTTATGAGTTGAGATGTGGATTATAAAACGTATGATAAAAGTTTAAATTTATCGTTAAAACTCGGGAAAAACCGTTTTAATAAAGTTTTACACGCTTAAATGGATCGTCGGAGTCGAATTAGGTCTGTATTTTGAGACATGAGTATACCAAAAATATACCTGTTTTAGTCATAAATATATACTAGATGTCACCGCAATTTTTATTCTGTTTAGAGTACTAGATTTTGCCCCCGGAAATGTGTGGAATTCAAAAATCGCTTAAAAGTAAAAATATTTTGGTAAAAAATGTTTCTCTAAGACCAAGTAGTCTCTCTATTCTATCAACTAAGAATTATCAAAAAATTTAGGGTGTAAGAGATAGACAAACAAACATACTTTCCCATTTATAATATTAGTATAGAATTTTGACCTTACTGTCGATCGATAGACAAATTTGAACATTTTGTCTATCGATTGACAGTAAGTTACCTGATATTCAGGTAAAAAGAAAATTACACACACTTATTACTATCACCACGAAAAAAAGTCGGCAAATTTTCTCCGCTCCGTATGTTCGCGTTAATCTCGGAAAAATGTAAATGGATTTTGTTCATGTTTCTTATGTCAAAAGGAAGGTTTTCTAAAGAAGGGTTATATTTATAATTTATTAATATTAAACTATAATTTACACAGATATTACAATATAATACATTAATTATTTTATGGGTAGCTAGTTGTTGCTCGTTACTTCGTCCGTGTAAAACTATGAATTATACCGTTTTTACAACATTTTTAACCGACTTCCAAAAACGAGGAGGTTATTATGTTCGGCTGTGGATATTTTTTTTTTTTATTTTTTTTTTATGTATGTTCGCGCATAGCTCCGCCGTTTGTGA